>JAQJVL010005559.1:0-34556 GCA_035578905.1 Stictocephala bisonia | reverse complement strand
GAAACCCCCATCTTGAAAAAAATGCATTTTATATAGTATGATGTGGGAAATGTGAGGGAAATTTGGGAATCTGGAGGGAAATTTTGGAAGGGAAAATTCCCACGAGGGTTGGTAGGACTGGGTCACGTGACCCGAAGATGCCCGAAGGTGGCCGCCATCTTGAATCCGAGAGCCGAAGATGCCCGAGAGTGGGTCTCAAACTCTCCCCTTTTGTCTACTCAGGTAATTGTCAATCTAAATGAATCTACTATAACATATCATAATTACGTGTATAAGGTAAGGATGGGTCACAAAAGTTAACGGAATAGTTAGTAAATGGTCAGTCAAACGATTGATGCTGTTTTTTTAAAAATGTTTTACGCTTTAAATATAACTTATATCAGCTTTTAAACTGTAAGCCTATCTTTTTAAAGTTTGGTTGAAGGAATTACATAAAATTAAGTTTTAACAACAGCTCTTTAGCGCTAACTTTACCTGGTAAAATAAGACATCCTTAAACTTTTTGAATAAAAAGCAAAAGGCATAGCTTCACCCAGTCACCCCTTTCGAGTTCGCAGCCGATTGGCGATCCCAAGATCCACTAGCCATCGAAGTGTATCAAAAACTAAAGCCCCGTAGTATTATATTGTAAGTTCTTCTGTTTGAGAGATGAACGAGAACATCACAATTCAACTCTATATATGTTATACACTTATTAATTGTAATATGATTTTAAAGTTACATGTTTGTTTTATTGTTTTATCACAACATGATTTTTTTATATAAAAGTATCACAATATTGTTTTTTACTAATTTTGTATCACGTGCCACACCTGAACGAATTGCCGATTTACCGACATAAATATTATGTCTCCCACTAGAGAGCGCAGTGTTATTATTCTGCAAAGTCAATAACTATTATACTATTATATAATATCGTAATTAACTTTCTTAAACAATATCCTCAATACATTCTGACTACCATGAAATATGTATGCCAATGAACACGTGAGTTTTCACAACCACTATGAACACTATGTCGCTATTATATACGGTACAAATTCCTCTCAGATTTATCAATATCATTCAAATTTAACCTTTATCCGGTAGGATATTGACGTCTAATAGACTGCCAAGAGCCTAACATATATTTATATTCTAATAATTTCATATATAATTTTGGAAACTCCGCCTTAATTTAATGTTCATAGACCACGAGTTTCTACTTGGAGATTCACTGGTCTTTCAGTGGAAAAACCAGTGTTTCAGTGTAGGCCTAATTTAACTATCAATTAAAGATTGACATCATCCATTTTGGTCTGAGCTCGAGTTTGCTTTTCATTGAAAATACAGTGAATAATTTCTCTTTCAAAACTACTACTTTCCATTTATATACTACAAGGGGACACCAACGCCGCACTCGATACACCTCGGCCTCAGCATGTGACTTTTGACTCCGTATATTAGTAGATCAACTGTATAACGTAAAATAACAATATTACATTTATTTACATTATCTTACTAACACTAGTTGAGTTGCTACCTATTTAGTTAGTAGTATAAATTTGTAAAAATGATTGGTTTCTAGTACTGAAGTAATTTATATTGTTGATATACAAGTAAAAGCAAAGAAACTATAAAAACCCATTTTTGTAGGGATTTATATTTACTATGGAATAAATAGTTTTGTACTATTAAATATAAGTAAATATAATTTTAGAAGTGAAAAAAATAACTATACCTGTTAAACATCTATTACCTATAAGTATATTTCTAACTTTATATGTATGTTTCATTGTTTTATAAACATTTTTCTGTTAAAAATTTAAAAAATTTCTTATTTTACCAATTTACTTATATGCAACTTGCCTGAACGTCTCGCTGATTTACCGATTTCAATATTATGTTTTCCACTAGATAGCACGGTGCTTTAAATCTACATTGTCGATAACTTGTACAAAAATTTGTCTACCATAATAATTTGAGGTATTATTTTATTGACAACCCCCACCATTGGGTAATGCTAGTAGTCCACCACAAGTTTCAACTTGGATATTCACTGGGCTTTGCATTTAAAGGTATGAAAATATCAATAAAGGCGTTAGTTTTATAAGACATCATTTGTGTAGGCACTAATTAATTATTGAATTCTGTCTAACACTAAATATAAAATTCAGAATCACAATCATTTATAGAAGCCTTTTGTGTTTTAATCATACTATCAAATAGGCATAGTTTTGTTCAACAATGGGTGGTTGTTGAATTTTAACCTTCAATAGACTCGATGTAACATTCTTAGAACTCTATATTTTCAATTAATCTAGGCCTATAAATCAGTGATTTGCATATTATAAACTCATAAAATTTCAATATCATTACGTATGGTATATATTATTATAAAGTACATTGAAGGGAAGTAATATAATCCCATATATGCACGGTTGAGTATACAAATCTTTTTCCTAACGCACGTGTGTTCTGTGTCCGTATTTTACGTGCTTTTTTTTATAATTATTGCAGATAACGTTATAAACCTTCTTATAAGAAAAGGATATGAAGTTTTGCGTCGGATGGTCCCAATTAACTTGAGCTATTTTCTTTCAAAAGTAATGTTATATTACTTCAAAAGTCTTATACACGAAACGTTTGTTGTGCTGTACCGGGTCTTTGACCGGTACATTACGTTGTTTTTTCGTCGTTGTCTGCCAGGCTGCCTGAGTTTCGCCTTTGCCCTGCGTTTCGTGTACTTGGTAGCCGTTGGCCTAGTTCCGTTTCGTTCCGTGTTCCAGCAGCTTCGGTCAAGTTGGCCTGTCTGTTCACTTGTTCTTTGCAGCGTTCGTCAAGTCATGGTTGCCGGCTGAGAGACTCCTAAACTCCAGGGTCCTCGAGTAGGACGCTTCTACCCTCGGCCTGCCGTCCGGGGATTGTCTACCATCTGCACTGCTAGCCTGGCCTGAGGACCATGTTGGAGTCTGGAGTCGACAGCTACCCGCTCTACATCTGTGGTGGTAGAAGTCTTCTGTCCTCAGGTCAGTGCGTTCTATGTAGTTTCCCGGCGGCTGAGCTGGGGGTTTTGATAGTGAAGCATAAAAGAAAAAACAAAAGTGAAAAATAAAAAAGAGAAAAAAAAATGTTTGTGGAACTATGGATTATTAGGCCTAGGCCTAGGAACTGGCCATGAACTTGAACAGTGATTTTGAAACAGCCATGGGGGACCTTGCTATATAGATATATACATTGGAAATTTAAGAAAATAGAAAACTCATGTTAATATTTGTGGTTATTTATTTTAGTTAGTTTATTTTGTTATGGTTAATCTTTACGTAGTTTATTTTTGTTATAGTTTTTAAATTTTTATATTGGTTAGGCCCTATGGTTAAAACGTTGTTGGCATAATTGGAATCAGTATTTATTTTAGATGCTTAAAATTTTTATATACTGTTTAAATTAAGGAATTGTCCAAATTATGGTTTAGGCCTAGTGCGTTAGTTAGGGTTAGTTTCATTTCTTCGTGTAATGTCAGGGGATAATAGAACGGTACCGTGTTATATTTTTTTTTAAATTGTTTAATTTTTAAACTCACCAAAAGGGGATTATTGTGCTTTTAGTTTACTTTAATTCGGAGCTGCCCAGGGATTCCGGCTTACTCCCTGGCCCGGTGGAATCATGGGATGTGGGCTGAATTGCCGGTTTAAGTGTTGTGATCCAAAAGTTTTCTAAATTTTCACTTTTATTTGGGGCTTAATTTTTTTTCTTACGTTTTGGGGTGTCTCAGGCTAAACTGCAGATAGGCCATACACCCTGTAGTTGTTTAATTGTTAAATTTTGGTATTTGTAGAGTTTGTGGTATTTATAGCGTTTGTTATTATTGTGTAGTATCTTGGTAATTTTAGTGTTTGTTATTATTTATTTAAGTGAGAATTTTTATTGTGGCCTTCTGCCTTTTTTGTTGTGGCCTTCTGCCTGCCAGTTTGTTTTCTTAATAATAAACTAGTTTTGCTCAGCTGCCGAGTGTTATTTTGACCCCCCAACTGCCACCCGTGATCCCATCGCTCGACTTGTTTTGAGCCATCCCCCGGTTGGCACGCTTTCCAGCTTTGGTGGGGGGGGATGGGTCTCAATTGGTAGCAGAGCGTGGTTGCCTATAAAAAAAAAAAATAATAAAAAAAAAAAAAAAAATCTCTTGGTTGTTGACGGTGGGTGTTTGCCAGTTAGTAGGCCATGGTTGGCCGACCTACCGTCAAGGTGTCTTGGTAATACGAAAAAAAAAAAAAAAAAATTAAGAAAACAAATAAATACTTATTTAAAAACAAAAAACAATTAGAAAATAAATAATTTAACTTAGAGAAAAAATAAAGAAAAAAACCTAGGCAATCCGCTTGGTTACTTTGTTGAATGGGTTTCATGGGTGGATTGGAGTGGTCGGCAGTGGCTCGGTAGGCTGGGGGTTTAGTTCGTCTTGGACCCTGGAGTTGTCGGTTTTTTGTGTATAGTGTTGAGAATTTTGTTTTGCGAGATGGCCTATCTGCAGAATGTTGCGCTCCTAGTCAAGGAGGAATTAATTTTTGAGTTGAGGTCGCGGGGTGTGACTCCGGAGGGTGATGTTCTGAATCTCCGGAGGTTGCTGCGGGAGCAGTTGTCCGCGGGTACGGCGGTGGATTGGTCTACTCTACTGGAGGTTGGTGAGGAGTTGTCTGTTTGTAAACGTAAGGTGGAAGATTGGGAAGGGGTTTTAGAGGATTTGCAGTTTGAACCTCCAGTGGGTCGTGACCGGGACTGCCGCCTTGCACGTTTGGGGCATCTGCTTGCCCGTTTAAGGCTGGTCAACCGGGCACCGGGGTTGGAACCATCGGATAGGGCGTGGATCTTGGAGAGTGTGTCTAGGCTGGATGAGATTTTTCAGGCACTCTCCGGGTCCACGACTCCTACGGGTCTGGGTCAGCGGCCTATTTTCGCACTGTCGTCTAATGTGTCGAGGCCGCAGGCTGAGACACCGGCTCTCACTGTGCCTGAGGTTCCTTCTGAGCCTGCAGGCGTTTCTGTTGAGGTTGCTTGTGGTTCGGCTCCAGCTGCCGTTCCTACTACTTCTTTGGGTTCACCTGCTCTTCTGCAGCTGAGCTACCACAAGCTGCCTAACCCTCTCACGCCCATGATCCAGAATCTCCCTGTGATCGATGGGATGGATCCTGAGGAGCTTCTTAAGTTTCTGGTGGCCTTTCTCAGACTTAGTGAGATGCCCGGCATGCAGGCTGGGGACTTGCTTCGTCTGGTTTTCCCTTATTGTAGAGGTCCCGTTGGGGAGTTGCTGAGTTCTGTCTTGGCCAGTGATGCCTCGGTGGACTCGTTCCATCGAGAGTTACTTTCATCGTTTCTTCCCATTCGACTCAGGGAGAGGATGGTCATGGACAGATTTTATCGGTCGCAGGGTAGGGGCGAGTCTCTGGCAGCCTATGTTTCTTCAGTCAAGGAAGCTCGGCAAGCGTTGCGCCTCACCCTTTCTGAAGCTGACACCGTTCGTGTCATCCTGGATGGCATTTCTCCCGAAGAACGGTGCAGATTGGTTTTTGCTGGTGTTCCTTCGACTTTTCGGGAGCTGCATCAGCTGTGCATTGTTTCGCGCAGCGTGCAGTTCTCAGACCAGCAAGGGAGGGATTCTGAGAGTCATCGTGCTCTCCCCACCCGTCGACCGGCTATGTCTGTAGGTGTGAGTCAGCCAGTGGAGGGTCGTGGTTCTCGGCCTCCGGTTGTGTGCTTTGCTTGTGGCCAACCTGGTCACATTCGACGTGACTGTCCACGTGCTCGGGGTCGTGGGGCAGGAAACGCTCAGCGCGGGGGGTTGCCTCCACAGTAGCTCCCCGCGTTGTTGCGACTGACCGTGGCCATTTGCCTCTGACGCGTGCCCATAGCAGGAGTGTCGGGGATTTTTCGGGCCTTGCTGGCATGGCTTCCCTGGGACTTAGTGCGGTCACCTCGGTGTGTCCTGGCGTTTTTGTTTCTTTTGGTGGTACGGTGTGTCGAGCCCTTCTTGATTCTGGTTCGGCATGCAGTATCATCAGCCTTTCTCTTTTTGAGTCCCTTGACGCCTTAGGACTTGTCAGGCACACCGAGCCTTCTTCTATTACTTGCTGGACGGCATCCCAAACTCCTCTACCCATACTTCTAAAGGCGTCATTACATTTTAAAATTGAAGGATTTTCCTGGAGGTGGGGTTTTCTTGTTGCCAAGGACCTGGCGGTTTCTTGTATCCTAGGGGCAGACTTTATTTCTAAGAGTGGTATGGTGCTTGACCTCCAGAAGCGCCAGCTATTTTTCAAGTTTAATCGGCGAGTTTTGGTGCCTCTAGTAGGTGATTCTGACTGCCCTCCTGCAGTCAGAGAGGTGGGTTGTGAGCCCGAACAACCCAAGGTGGATACGGTTGGTCATCTCCCCCCTGAGCAGGCGGAGGCCATTAGGAGGCTGTGTTTGCGGTTTCCTGATGTGCTTACGGCTGAGCTTGGGGTCACTTCTCTTCTGGAGTATGAGATCCACCTCACCGATTCTCAGCCAGTTAGAAGTCATCCGTACAAACTTGCTCCCCCAAAGATGGAGGTTATGAGGGCTATGATTGAGGATCTTCTGAGCAAGGGTGTGATTGAACCGTCTCGTTCTGCTTATGCCAGTCCAGCTTTTCTTGTGCCCAAGCCTAATGGTAAGTCTAGGCTTGTGATGGATTATCGGAGGCTCAACGCTAAGGTCGCTATTGACTCGGTACCTCTGCCTGATTTGCATTCTGCGTTTGATTGGTTCGGTAAGGCTAAGTTTTTCAGTGTTTTCGATTTGAACCAGGCCTACCATCAGATTCCATTGAAGAAGGAATCACGGCCTATGACTAGCTTCTGTGTTCCCTGGAATCTTTACCAGTTCACTAGGGTTCCTATGGGTCTTGCTGTGGGTGCCCAGACTCTTACTCGTCTGCTTGATTCCATCTTCCATGATGTGAAGTTCAAGTTTGTTTTCAATTACCTGGACGATCTTCTTGTCTACAGTGAGACTTTCGGGGAACACCTGCAACATCTGGAGGAAGTTCTTAGTCGCCTCAAATCAGCTGGCCTTACCGTCAATCCAGAGAAAGTCACTTTTGCTCGTCCTGAGATTTCTTTTCTGGGTCATCTTATCTCTTCTCGAGGCGTCTGCATAGATCCTGCGAGGACCCAGGGCATTCGGGATTTTCCTCCTCCCAGAGATGCCAAGGGGATTGCCCGTTTTGTGGGGATGGTGAATTTTTACCGTCGCTTCATCCCTAACGTGGCCGAGCTTGCTGCCCCGTTGAACGAGCTGCGAAAGAAAGGTGTCCCTTTTGTGTGGGGCCAAGCTCAGCAGACTGCCTTTGATGCTCTCAAGGAGGCTATCATGCAACCTCCTGTCCTGCGTATGCCTGATTTCAGCAGAGAATTTGTTCTTCAGACTGATGCCTCCTCCTCCGCCATTGCTGCTGTTCTTTCTCAGGAGTTTGATGGGGTCAGGCAGCCCATCGCTTTTGCTTCGAGGACGTTGTCTCACCAGGAACAGAAAGCTTCTTCCGTCTATGAGTTAGAGTGTCTGGCTGTTGTCTTTGGTACGGACAAGTTTCGGCGTTTCTTGGAACACGCTGAGTTCTTGCTGGAGACTGACAATCAGGCACTATCTTGGCTTCTTGCCCATCCCCGACAGCTCGGGAAAATTGGTCGCTGGGTGGTCAAAATTTCTGCCTTTAAGTTCCGAGTTCAACATCTTAGGGGTACCCAGAATGTCATCGCGGATGCTCTTTCCCGCATGTACCACGAACCCAGTGATCCACCTACTGAGGCTGTTGCTCAGTGTGGTGCTGTTCTTCTGGATTTTCCTCTGGCTTTTGACGACCTACTGTCCCATCAGCAGAAAGATCCTGAGCTGTCAGTCATCTTAGGTGAGCTTCAAGAGGGAGGTGCCCACCCTCCCTATTGTCTGTCCAAAGGGGTACTCTGTTGCCGTCCTCGACAGAGGGGTGAACCCCGTGTAGTGCTGCCTAGTCATCTAGTACCGATGGTCTTTCAGTATTATCACTCTTCCCTTGTGGGCGGTCATCTTGGCATTCATAAGACCATCGCTAAGATTCGTAGGTACTTCATCTGGAAGGGCATGGACCGGGATGTTGCGGGCAGAGTGCGGGCTTGTCACCTGTGCTCTCTCAGCAAGCCTAGTCAGAATGCAAGGTTAGGGTTGTTATCTTCTGAGGTGGCCGAGCGTCCTTTTGAGAAGGTGTTCATCGACTACGTGGGTCCTTTTCCCCGTAGCAAGTCAGGTAGCTCCTACCTACTTGTTTGTGTGGATGCTTTCTCGAAGTTCGTTTGGCTTTTCCCACTTCGGAGTGCCACGGCTAAGCTCACCATCCGTGCTCTCCAGTCCCAACTCTTCCAGCACTTTGGTGTGCCTTCCACTCTTGTGTCCGACAACGGTAGCCAGTTTACCTCCCATGAGTTTCGTAGGTTCTGTTTTGGCAATGGTATCAGGCATGTGACTACCTCTCCTTATTACCCACTGCCTTCTCATGCAGAGCGGTTCAACCGCAATCTTCGGTCTGCCCTTATTACCTTCCATGCTGAGAAGCAGAACACCTGGGATGAGAGTCTCTCTTGGCTCCAGCTTGCTTTTAATTCTTCCAAGCATGAGAGTCACAATGCCACTCCCTTCGAGATTCTACATGGCTACCCTCCTAACAACCCTTTGTCCAACTTGTGGAGGTTAGAGGATCTTCTACCTACGCCAGGTGCCACTGACGTAGTGTCCACGTGGCGGGCTGCTCGGCGCAACCTGCTACGTGCTAGAGAAAGAGTAAGGAGGAGGTATGATAAGGGTCGTACTCCTAACCCTTTTCAGGTTGGAGATCTGGTTCTTTGTCAGGCTCACCCGGTCAGTTCGGCCACGGAACGAAGAGCTGCAAAGTTGTGCTATCGGTGGTCTGGTCCCCACCGCATCGACAGGTTTTTGTCACCGGTGACTGCTCTGCTGGTTGATCCCCAGTCAGGCAGGGTGTTTAGGAAAGCCCATGTGTCCCAGCTTAAGGCTTTCCGGGGAACGGTTGGTCCAGGAGTTGGTGTTCCTGGGGGTTTCTTGGGGCAAAGAGATTGATCACCTCTGCGCCCTAGGTGGCTGTTCTGAGAGAGTCTTCTTTCTCTCTTTTTTCTTGTCGGGCCCGACAGTCATGGTAGTTTGCTCCCTGTTCGAGGGGTTTCCCCTCTTAGTTTCTCTTGGACGTCCTTGGAACACCACTCTTCGGAGGTCTTCGTCTTCTCTTGGTTCCCTGAGGTACCGAGTGTTCTCCCCTGCCTGGGTGTGTTGGGGTTTGCAGAGGGAGGTTGTACCGGGTCTTTGACCGGTACATTACGTTGTTTTTTCGTCGTTGTCTGCCAGGCTGCCTGAGTTTCGCTTTTGCCCTGCGTTTCGTGTACTTGGTAGCCGTTGGCCCAGTTCCGTTTCGTTCCGTGTTCCAGCAGCTTCGGTCAAGTTGGCCTGTCTGTTCACTTGTTCTTTGCAGCGTTCGTCAAGTCATGGTTGCCGGCTGAGAGACTCCTAAACTCCAGGGTCCTCGAGTAGGACGCTTCTACCCTCGGCCTGCCGTCCGGGGATTGTCTACCATCTGCACTGCTAGCCTGGCCTGAGGACCATGTTGGAGTCTGGAGTCGACAGCTACCCGCTCTACATCTGTGGTGGTAGAAGTCTTCTGTCCTCAGGTCAGTGCGTTCTATGTAGTTTCCCGGCGGCTGAGCTGGGGGTTTTGATAGTGAAGCATAAAAGAAAAAACAAAAGTGAAAAATAAAAAAGAGAAAAAAAAATGTTTGTGGAACTATGGATTATTAGGCCTAGGCCTAGGAACTGGCCATGAACTTGAACAGTGATTTTGAAACAGCCATGGGGGACCTTGCTATATAGATATATACATTGGAAATTTAAGAAAATAGAAAACTCATGTTAATATTTGTGGTTATTTATTTTAGTTAGTTTATTTTGTTATGGTTAATCTTTACGTAGTTTATTTTTGTTATAGTTTTTAAATTTTTATATTGGTTAGGCCCTATGATTAAAACGTTGTTGGCATAATTGGAATCAGTATTTATTTTAGATGCTTAAATTTTTTATATACTGTTTAAATTAAGGAATTGTCCAAATTATTGTTTAGGCCTAGTGCGTTAGTTAGGGTTAGTTTCATTTCTTCGTGTAGTGTATTATTGATGTTAGGGGATAATAGAACGGTACCGTGTTATATTTTTTTTTAAATTGTTTAATTTTTAAACTCACCAAAAGGGGATTATTGTGCTTTTAGTTTACTTTAATTCGGAGCTGCCCAGGGATTCCGGCTTACTCCCTGGCCCGGTGGAATCATGGGATGTGGGCTGAATTGCCGGTTTAAGTGTTGTGATCCAAAAGTTTTCTAAATTTTCACTTTTATTTAGGGCTTAATTTTTTTCTTACGTTTTGGGGTGTCTCAGGCTAAACTGCAGATAGGCCATACACCCTGTAGTTGTTTAATTGTTAAATTTTGGTATTTGTAGAGTTTGTGGTATTTATAGCGTTTGTTATTATTGTGTAGTATCTTGGTAATTTAAGTGTTTGTTATTATTTATTTAAGTGAGAATTTTTATTGTGGCCTTCTGCCTTTTTTGTTGTGGCCTTCTGCCTGCCAGTTTGTTTTCTTAATAATAAACTAGTTTTGCTCAGCTGCCGAGGGTTATTTTGACCCCCCAACTGCCACCCGTGATCCCATCGCTCGACATGTTTTGAGCCATCCCCCGGTTGGCACGCTTTCCAGCTTTGGTGGGGGGGGATGGGTCTCAGTACACGGATAAACGACAAATCTCTAAATACACCAAAAGTGTGATGGTCCCGGATCTACGTTCCACCAAGATCTAACAATTCACAGATAACATATTAAAGTAAAATGAATCAGATAGGAACCATTATTGTTCTAAATGATATACCGGTACTCTTACTAAAATGTCTAAATGAAGTTAATCGATCCGATAGAAAAAATACTGTTCACAAACAACGAGAAACGTTGGTGCAACTATATTTAAATCGCCTAATAAGTATAGTAATCGATATAACAATTTCATGGAAGCAATGAGAAATGGGTTTTAATTTTAAATAAATCATCATCAAAGTTAGCGCTTTTTTTAAATACACCTAAGTTGTGCTTAATTCTAATCCTCTTACAGAAGAGGATTAGAATTAAGCACAGTTTACACAAACCTAGATGGTATTGTTATTTTAGTTTACATCTTAAGATACCTGTAAACCAGGTAATGGTCAATCTAAATGAATTTATTATAAAATATCATAATTACGTGTATAAGGTGAGGATGGGTCACAAAAGTTAGGAATAGTTAGGAAATGGTCAGTCAAACCATTGATGCTGTTTTGTTTTTTTTTTTTTTTTATGTTTCACGCTTTAAATATACCTTCTTTCAGCTTTTAAACTGTAATCCTATGTTTTTAAAGTTTGGTTGAAGGCATTACATAAAATTGAGTTTTAAAAGCAGCTCTTTAGCGCTAACTTTACATGGTAAAATAAGACATCCTTAAACTTTTTGAATAAAAAGCAAAAGGCATAGCTTCACCCAGTCACCCCTTTCGAGTTCGCACCCAAGATCCACCAGCCGTCGAAGTGTACCAATAACTTAAGCCTCGTTATATATATTGTAAGTCCTTCTGTTTGAGAGATGAACGAGAACATCACAATTTAACTCTATGTATGTTATATACTTATTAATTGTAATATGATTTTAACGTTACATGTTTGTTTTATTGTTTTATCACAACATGATTTTTTATATAAAAGTATCACAATATTTTTTTTACTAATTTTGTATTACGTGCCGCACCTGAACGAATTACCGATTTACCGACTTAAATATTATGTCTCCCACTAGAGAGCGCAGTGTTATTATTCTGCAAAGTCGATAAGTATTATACAGGGCTGTCTTTCGTAATTAACTTTCTTAAACAATATCCTCAATACATTCTGACTACCATGAAATATGTATACCAATGAACACGTGAGTTTTCACAACCACTATGAACACTATGTCGCTATTATATACGGTACAAATTCCTCTCAGATTTATCAATATCATTCAAATTTAACCTTTAACCGGTAGGATATTGACGTCTAATAGACTGCCAAAAGCCTAACATATATTTATATTCTAATAATTTCATATATAATTTGGAAACTCCTCCTTAATTTAATGTTCATAGACCACGAGTTTCTACTTGGTCTTTCAGTGGAAAAACCAGTGTGTCAGTGTAGGCCTAATTTAACAATCAATTAAAGATTGACAACATCCATTTTGGTCTGAGCTCGAGTTTGCTTTTCATTGAAAATACACTGAATAATTTCTCTTTCAAAACTACTACTTTCCATTTATATACTACAAGGGGACACCAACGCCGCCCTCGATACACCTCAGCCTCAGCATGTGACTTTTGACTCCGTATATTAGTAGATCAACTGTATAACGTAAAATCACAATATTACATTTATTTACATTATCTTACTATCACTAGTTGAGTTGCTACCTATTTATTTAGTAGTATAAATTTGTAAAAATGATTGGTTTCTAGTACTGAAGTAATTTATATTGTTGATATACAAGTAAAAGCAAAGAAACTATAAAAACCCATTTTTGTAGGGATTTATATTTACTATGGAATAAATAGTTTTGTACTATTAAATATAAGTAAATATAATTTTAGAAGTGAAAAAAATAACTATACCTGTTAAACATCTATTACCTATAAGTATATTTCTAACTTTATATGTATGTTTCATTGTTTTATAAACATTTTTCTGTTAAAAATTTAAAAAATTTCTTATTTTACAAATTTACTTATATGCAACTTGCCTGAACGTCTCGCTGATTTACCGATTTCAATATTATGTTTTCCACTAGATAGCACGGTGCTTTAAATCTACATTGTCGATAACTTGTACAAAAATTTGTCTACCATAATAATTTGAGGTATTATTTTATTGACAACCCCCACCATTGGGTAATGCTAGTAGTCCACCACAAGTTTCAACTTGGATATTCACTGGGCTTTGCATTTAAAGGTATGAAAATATCAATAAAGGCGTTAGTTTTATAAGACATCATTTGTGTAGGCACTAATTAATTATTGAATTCTGTCTAACACTAAATATAAAATTCAGAATCACGATCATTTATAGAAGCCTTTTGTGTTTTAATTATACTATCAAATAGGCATAGTTTTGTTCAGCAATGGGTGGTTCTTGAATTTTAACCTTCAATAGACTCGATGTAACATTCTTAGAACTCTATATTTTCAATAAATCTAGGCCTATAAATCAGTATTTTGCATATGATAAACTCATAAAATTTCAATATCATTACGTATAGTTTATATTATTTTAATGTACGTTGAAGGGAAGTAATATAATCCCATAGTTGCACGGTTGAGTATACAAATCTTTTTTCCTAACGCACTTGTGTTCTGTGTCCGTATTTTGTGTGCTTTTTATTTATTATTATTGCAGATAACGTTATAAAACCTCCTTATACGAAAAGGATATAAAGTTTTGCGTCGGATGGTCCCAATTAACTTGCGCTATTTTCTTTCAAAAGTAATGTTATATTACTTCAAAAGTCTTATACACGAAACGTGTGTTGTGCACGGATAAACGACAAATCTCTAAATACACCAAAAGTGTGATGACCCGGATCTACGTGCCACCAAGATCTAACAATTCATAGATAACGTATTAAAGTAACATGCATCAGATAGGAACCATCATTGTTCTAAATGATATACCTGTACTCTTACTAAAATGTCTAAATGAAGTGAATCGATCCGATAGAAAAAATACTGTTCACAAACAACGAGAAACGTTGGTGCAACTATATTTAAATCGCCTAATAAGTACAGTAATCGATATAACGATTTCATGGAGGCAATGAGAAATGGGTTTTAATTTTAAATAAATCATCATCAAAGTTAGCGCTTTTTTTAAATACACCTCTCTAAGAGGACCCGAATTAAGCATAGTTTACACAAAACTAGATGGTATTGTTATTTTAGTTTACATCTTAAGATACCTGTAAAACAGGTAATTGTCAATCTAAATGAATCTACTATAACATATCATAATTACGTGTATAAGGTAAGGATGGGTCACAAAAGTTAACGGAATAGTTAGTAAATGGTCAGTCAAACGATTGATGCTGTTTTTTTAAAAATGTTTTACGCTTTAAATATAACTTATATCAGCTTTTAAACTGTAAGCCTATCTTTTTAAAGTTTGGTTGAAGGAATTACATAAAATTAAGTTTTAACAACAGCTCTTTAGCGCTAACTTTACATGGTAAAAAGAGACATCCTTAAACTTTTTGAATAAAAAGCAAAAGGCATAGCTTAACCCAGTCACCCCTTTCGAGTTCGCACCCGATTGGCGATCCCAAGATCCACCACCCATCGAAGTGTACCAATAACTTAAGCCTCGTTATATATATTGTAAGTCCTTCTGTTTGAGAGATGAACGAGAACATCACAATTTAACTCTATGTATGTTATATACTTATTGATTGTAATATGATTTTAACGTTACATGTTTGTTTTATTGTTTTATCACAACATGATTTTTTATATAAAAGTATCACAATATTGTTTTTACTAATTTTGTATTACGTGCCGCACCTGAACGAATTCCCGATTTACCGACATAAATATTATGTCTCCCACTAGAGAGCGCAGTGTTATTATTCTGCAAAGTCGATAAGTATTATACAGGGCTGTCTTTCGTAATTAACTTTCTTAAACAATATCCTCAATACATTCTGACTACCATGAAATATGTATACCAATGAACACGTGAGTTTTCACAACCACTATGAACACTATGTCGCTATTATATACGGTACAAATTCCTCTCAGATTTATCAATATCATTCAAATTTAACCTTTAACCGGTAGGATATTGACGTCTAATAGACTGCCAAAAGCCTAACATATATTTATATTCTAATAATTTCATATATAATTTGGAAACTCCTCCTTAATTTAATGTTCATAGACCACGAGTTTCTACTTGGTCTTTCAGTGGAAAAACAGTGTGTCAGTGTAGGCCTAATTTAACAATCAATTAAAGATTGACAACATCCATTTTGGTCTGAGCTCGAGTTTGCTTTTCATTGAAAATACACTGAATAATTTCTCTTTCAAAACTACTACTTTCCATTTATATACTACAAGGGGACACCAACGCCGCCCTCGATACACCTCAGCCTCAGCATGTGACTTTTGACTCCGTATATTAGTAGATCAACTGTATAACGTAAAATCACAATATTACATTTATTTACATTATCTTACTATCACTAGTTGAGTTGCTACCTATTTATTTAGTAGTATAAATTTGTAAAAATGATTGGTTTCTAGTACTGAAGTAATTTATATTGTTGATATACAAGTAAAAGCAAAGAAACTATAAAAACCCATTTTTGTAGGGATTTATATTTACTATGGAATAAATAGTTTTGTACTATTAAATATAAGTAAATATAATTTTAGAAGTGAAAAAAATAACTATACCTGTTAAACATCTATTACCTATAAGTATATTTCTAACTTTATATGTATGTTTCATTGTTTTATAAACATTTTTCTGTTAAAAATTTAAACAATTTCTTATTTTACCAATTTACTTATATGCAACTTGCCTGAACGTCTCGCTGATTTACCGATTTCAATATTATGTTTTCCACTAGATAGCACGGTGCTTTAAATCTACATTGTCGATAACTTGTACAAAAATTTGTCTACCATAATAATTTGAGGTATTATTTTATTGACAACCCCCACCATTGGGTAATGCTAGTAGTCCACCACAAGTTTCAACTTGGATATTCACTGGGCTTTGCATTTAAAGGTATGAAAATATCAATAAAGGCGTTAGTTTTATAAGACATCATTTGTGTAGGCACTAATTAATTATTGAATTCTGTCTAACACTAAATATAAAATTCAGAATCACAATCATTTATAGAAGCCTTTTGTGTTTTAATCATACTATCAAATAGGCATAGTTTTGTTCAACAATGGGTGGTTGTTGAATTTTAACCTTCAATAGACTCGATGTAACATTCTTAGAACTCTATATTTTCAATTAATCTAGGCCTATAAATCAGTGATTTGCATATTATAAACTCATAAAATTTCAATATCATTACGTATGGTATATATTATTATAAAGTACATTGAAGGGAAGTAATATAATCCCATATATGCACGGTTGAGTATACAAATCTTTTTCCTAACGCACGTGTGTTCTGTGTCCGTATTTTACGTGCTTTTTTTTATAATTATTGCAGATAACGTTATAAACCTTCTTATAAGAAAAGGATATGAAGTTTTGCGTCGGATGGTCCCAATTAACTTGAGCTATTTTCTTTCAAAAGTAATGTTATATTACTTCAAAAGTCTTATACACGAAACGTTTGTTGTGCTGTACCGGGTCTTTGACCGGTACATTACGTTGTTTTTTCGTCGTTGTCTGCCAGGCTGCCTGAGTTTCGCTTTTGCCCTGCGTTTCGTGTACTTGGTAGCCGTTGGCCCAGTTCCGTTTCGTTCCGTGTTCCAGCAGCTTCGGTCAAGTTGGCCTGTCTGTTCACTTGTTCTTTGCAGCGTTCGTCAAGTCATGGTTGCCGGCTGAGAGACTCCTAAACTCCAGGGTCCTCGAGTAGGACGCTTCTACCCTCGGCCTGCCGTCCGGGGATTGTCTACCATCTGCACTGCTAGCCTGGCCTGAGGACCATGTTGGAGTCTGGAGTCGACAGCTACCTGCTCTACATCTGTGGTGGTAGAAGTCTTCTGTCCTCAGGTCAGTGCGTTCTATGTAGTTTCCCGGCGGCTGAGCTGGGGGTTTTGATAGTGAAGCATAAAAGAAAAAACAAAAGTGAAAAATAAAAAAGAGAAAAAAAAATGTTTGTGGAACTATGGATTATTAGGCCTAGGCCTAGGAACTGGCCATGAACTTGAACAGTGATTTTGAAACAGCCATGGGGGACCTTGCTATATAGATATATACATTGGAAATTTAAGAAAATAGAAAACTCATGTTAATATTTGTGGTTATTTATTTTAGTTAGTTTATTTTGTTATGGTTAATCTTTACGTAGTTTATTTTTGTTATAGTTTTTAAATTTTTATATTGGTTAGGCCCTATGGTTAAAACGTTGTTGGCATAATTGGAATCAGTATTTATTTTAGATGCTTAAAATTTTTATATACTGTTTAAATTAAGGAATTGTCCAAATTATGGTTTAGGCCTAGTGCGTTAGTTAGGGTTAGTTTCATTTCTTCGTGTAGTGTATTATTGATGTCAGGGGATAATAGAACGGTACCGTGTTATATTTTTTTTAAAATTGTTTAATTTTTAAACTCACCAAAAGGGGATTATTGTGCTTTTAGTTTACTTTAATTCGGAGCTGCCCAGGGATTCCGGCTTACTCCCTGGCCCGGTGGAATCATGGGATGTGGGCTGAATTGCCGGTTTAAGTGTTGTGATCCAAAAGTTTTCTAAATTTTCACTTTTATTTGGGGCTTAATTTTTTTCTTACGTTTTGGGGTGTCTCAGGCTAAACTGCAGATAGGCCATACACCCTGTAGTTGTTTAATTGTTAAATTTTGGTATTTGTAGAGTTTGTGGTATTTATAGCGTTTGTTATTATTGTGTAGTATCTTGGTAATTTAAGTGTTTGTTATTATTTATTTAAGTGAGAATTTTTATTGTGGCCTTCTGCCTTTTTTGTTGTGGCCTTCTGCCTGCCAGTTTGTTTTCTTAATAATAAACTAGTTTTGCTCAGCTGCCGAGTGTTATTTTGACCCCCCAACTGCCACCCGTGATCCCATCGCTCGACTTGTTTTGAGCCATACCCCGGTTGGCACGCTTTCCAGCTTTGGTGGGGGGGGATGGGTCTCAATTGGTAGCAGAGCGTGGTTCCCTAAAAAAAAAAAAAAAAAAAAAAAAAAAAATCTCTTGGTTGTTGACGGTGGGTGTTTGCCAGTTAGTAGGCCATGGTTGGCCGACCTACCGTCAAGGTGTCTTGGTAATACGAAAAAAAAAAAAAAAAAATTAAGAAAACAAATAAATACTTATTTAAAAACAAAAAACAATTAGAAAATAAATAATTTAACTTAGAGAAAAAAAAAAAGAAAAAAAACCTAGGCAATCCGCTTGGTTACTTTGTTGAATGGGTTTCATGGGTGGATTGGAGTGGTCGGCAGTGGCTCGGTAGGCTGGGGGTTTAGTTCGTCTTGGACCCTGGAGTTGTCGGTTTTTTGTGTATAGTGTTGAGAATTTTGTTTTGCGAGATGGCCTATCTGCAGAATGTTGCGCTCCTAGTCAAGGAGGAATTAATTTTTGAGTTGAGGTCGCGGGATGTGACTCCGGAGGGTGATGTTCTGAATCTCCGGAGGTTGCTGCGGGAGCAGTTGTCCGCGGGTACGGCGGTGGATTGGTCTACTCTACTGGAGGTTGGTGAGGAGTTGTCTGTTTGTAAACGTAAGGTGGAAGATTGGGAAGGGGTTTTAGAGGATTTGCAGTTTGAACCTCCAGTGGGTCGTGACCGGGCCTGCCGCCTTGCACGTTTGGGGCATCTGCTTGCCCGTTTAAGGCTGGTCAACCGGGCACCGGGGTTGGAACCATCGGATAGGGCGTGGATCTTGGAGAGTGTGTCTAGGCTGGATGAGATTTTTCAGGCACTCTCCGGGTCCACGACTCCTACGGGTCTGGGTCAGCGGCCTATTTTCGCACTGTCGCCTAATGTGTCGAGGCCGCAGGCTGAGACACCGGCTCTCACTGTGCCTGAGGTTCCTTCTGAGCCTGCAGGCGTTTCTATTGAGGTTGCTTGTGGTTCGGCTCCAGCTGCCGTTCCTACTACTTCTTTGGGTTCACCTGCTCTTCTGCAGCTGAGCTACCACAAGCTGCCTAACCCTCTCACGCCCATGATCCAGAATCTCCCTGTGATCGATGGGATGGATCCTGAGGAGCTTCTTAAGATTCTGGTGGCCTTTCTCAGACTTAGTGAGATGCCCGGCATGCAGGCTGGGGACTTGCTTCGTCTGGTTTTCCCTTATTGTAGAGGTCCCGTTGGGGAGTTGCTGAGTTCTGTCTTGGCCAGTGATGCCTCGGTGGACTCGTTCCATCGAGAGTTACTTTCATCGTTTCTTCCCATTCGACTCAGGGAGAGGATGGTCATGGACAGATTTTATCGGTCGCAGGGTAGGGGCGAGTCTCTGGCAGCCTATGTTTCTTCAGTCAAGGAAGCTCGGCAAGCGTTGCGCCTCACCCTTTCTGAAGCTGACACCGTTCGTGTCATCCTGGATGGCATTTCTCCCGAAGAACGGTGCAGATTGGTTTTTACTGGTGTTCCTTCGACTTTTCGGGAGCTGCATCAGCTGTGCATTGTTTCGCGCAGCGTGCAGTTCTCAGACCAGCAAGGGAGGGATTCTGAGAGTCATCGTGCTCTCCCCACCCGTCGACCGGCTATGTCTGTAGGTGTGAGTCAGCCAGTGGAGGGTCGTGGTTCTCGGCCTCCGGTTGTGTGCTTTGCTTGTGGCCAACCTGGTCACATTCGACGTGACTGTCCACGTGCTCGGGGTCGTGGGGCGGGAAACGCTCAGCGCGGGGGGTTGCCTCCACAGTAGCTCCCCGCGTTGTTGCGACTGACCGTGGCCATTTGCCTCTGACGCGTGCCCATAGCAGGAGTGTCGGGGATTTTTCGGGCCTTGCTGGCATGGCTTCCCTGGGACTTAGTGCGGTCACCTCGGTGTGTCCTGGCGTTTTTGTTTCTTTTGGTGGTACGGTGTGTCGAGCCCTTCTTGATTCTGGTTCGGCATGCAGTATCATCAGCCTTTCTCTTTTTGAGTCCCTTGACGCCTTAGGACTTGTCAGGCACACCGAGCCTTCTTCTATTACTTGCTGGACGGCATCCCAAACTCCTCTACCCATACTTCTAAAGGCGTCATTACATTTTAAAATTGAAGGATTTTCCTGGAGGTGGGGTTTTCTTGTTGCCAAGGACCTGGCGGTTTCTTGTATCCTAGGGGCAGACTTTATTTCTAAGAGTGGTATGGTGCTTGACCTCCAGAAGCGCCAGCTATTTTTCAAGTTTAATCGGCGAGTTTTGGTGCCTCTAGTAGGTGATTCTGACTGCCCTCCTGCAGTCAGAGAGGTGGGTTGTGAGCCCGAACAACCCAAGGTGGATACGGTTGGTCATCTCCCCCCTGAGCAGGCGGAGGCCATTAGGAGGCTGTGTTTGCGGTTTCCTGATGTGCTTACGGCTGAGCTTGGGGTCACTTCTCTTCTGGAGTATGAGATCCACCTCACCGATTCTCAGCCAGTTAGAAGTCATCCGTACAAACTTGCTCCCCCAAAGATGGAGGTTATGAGGGCTATGATTGAGGATCTTCTGAGCAAGGGTGTGATTGAACCGTCTCGTTCTGCTTATGCCAGTCCAGCTTTTCTTGTGCCCAAGCCTAATGGTAAGTCTAGGCTTGTGATGGATTATCGGAGGCTCAACGCTAAGGTCGCTATTGACTCGGTACCTCTGCCTGATTTGCATTCTGCGTTTGATTGGTTCGGTAAGGCTAAGTTTTTCAGTGTTTTCGATTTGAACCAGGCCTACCATCAGATTCCATTGAAGAAGGAATCACGGCCTATGACTAGCTTCTGTGTTCCCTGGAATCTTTACCAGTTCACTAGGGTTCCTATGGGTCTTGCTGTGGGTGCCCAGACTCTTACTCGTCTGCTTGATTCCATCTTCCATGATGTGAAGTTCAAGTTTGTTTTCAATTACCTGGACGATCTTCTTGTCTACAGTGAGACTTTCGGGGAACACCTGCAACATCTGGAGGAAGTTCTTAGTCGCCTCAAATCAGCTGGCCTTACCGTCAATCCAGAGAAAGTCACTTTTGCTCGTCCTGAGATTTCTTTTCTGGGTCATCTTATCTCTTCTCGAGGCGTCTGCATAGATCCTGCGAGGACCCAGGGCATTCGGGATTTTCCTCCTCCCAGAGATGCCAAGGGGATTGCCCGTTTTGTGGGGATGGTGAATTTTTACCGTCGCTTCATCCCTAACGTGGCCGAGCTTGCTGCCCCGTTGAACGAGCTGCGAAAGAAAGGTGTCCCTTTTGTGTGGGGCCAAGCTCAGCAGACTGCCTTTGATGCTCTCAAGGAGGCTATCATGCAACCTCCTGTCCTGCGTATGCCTGATTTCAGCAGAGAATTTGTTCTTCAGACTGATGCCTCCTCCTCCGCCATTGCTGCTGTTCTTTCTCAGGAGTTTGATGGGGTCAGGCAGCCCATCGCTTTTGCTTCGAGGACGTTGTCTCACCAGGAACAGAAAGCTTCTTCCGTCTATGAGTTAGAGTGTCTGGCTGTTGTCTTTGGTACGGACAAGTTTCGGCGTTTCTTGGAACACGCTGAGTTCTTGCTGGAGACTGACAATCAGGCACTATCTTGGCTTCTTGCCCATCCCCGACAGCTCGGGAAAATTGGTCGCTGGGTGGTCAAAATTTCTGCCTTTAAGTTCCGAGTTCAACATCTTAGGGGTACCCAGAATGTCATCGCGGATGCTCTTTCCCGCATGTACCACGAACCCAGTGATCCACCTACTGAGGCTGTTGCTCAGTGTGGTGCTGTTCTTCTGGATTTTCCTCTGGCTTTTGACGACCTACTGTCCCATCAGCAGAAAGATCCTGAGCTGTCAGTCATCTTAGGTGAGCTTCAAGAGGGAGGTGCCCACCCTCCCTATTGTCTGTCCAAAGGGGTACTCTGTTGCCGTCCTCGACAGAGGGGTGAACCCCGTGTAGTGCTGCCTAGTCATCTAGTACCGATGGTCTTTCAGTATTATCACTCTTCCCTTGTGGGCGGTCATCTTGGCATTCATAAGACCATCGCTAAGATTCGTAGGTACTTCATCTGGAAGGGCATGGACCGGGATGTTGCGGGCAGAGTGCGGGCTTGTCACCTGTGCTCTCTCAGCAAGCCTAGTCAGAATGCAAGGTTAGGGTTGTTATCTTCTGAGGTGGCCGAGCGTCCTTTTGAGAAGGTGTTCATCGACTACGTGGGTCCTTTTCCCCGTAGCAAGTCAGGTAGCTCCTACCTACTTGTTTGTGTGGATGCTTTCTCGAAGTTCGTTTGGCTTTTCCCACTTCGGAGTGCCACGGCTAAGCTCACCATCCGTGCTCTCCAGTCCCAACTCTTCCAGCACTTTGGTGTGCCTTCCACTCTTGTGTCCGACAACGGTAGCCAGTTTACCTCCCATGAGTTTCGTAGGTTCTGTTTTGGCAATGGTATCAGGCATGTGACTACCTCTCCTTATTACCCACTGCCTTCTCATGCAGAGCGGTTCAACCGCAATCTTCGGTCTGCCCTTATTACCTTCCATGCTGAGAAGCAGAACACCTGGGATGAGAGTCTCTCTTGGCTCCAGCTTGCTTTTAATTCTTCCAAGCATGAGAGTCACAATGCCACTCCCTTCGAGATTCTACATGGCTACCCTCCTAACAACCCTTTGTCCAACTTGTGGAGGTTAGAGGATCTTCTACCTACGCCAGGTGCCACTGACGTAGTGTCCACGTGGCGGGCTGCTCGGCGCAACCTGCTACGTGCTAGAGAAAGAGTAAGGAGGAGGTATGATAAGGGTCGTACTCCTAACCCTTTTCAGGTTGGAGATCTGGTTCTTTGTCAGGCTCACCCGGTCAGTTCGGCCACGGAACGAAGAGCTGCAAAGTTGTGCTATCGGTGGTCTGGTCCCCACCGCATCGACAGGTTTTTGTCACCGGTGACTGCTCTGCTGGTTGATCCCCAGTCAGGCAGGGTGTTTAGGAAAGCCCATGTGTCCCAGCTTAAGGCTTTCCGGGGAACGGTTGGTCCAGGAGTTGGTGTTCCTGGGGGTTTCTTGGGGCAAAGAGATTGATCACCTCTGCGCCCTAGGTGGCTGTTCTGAGAGAGTCTTCTTTCTCTCTTTTTTCTTGTCGGGCCCGACAGTCATGGTAGTTTGCTCCCTGTTCGAGGGGTTTCCCCTCTTAGTTTCTCTTGGACGTCCTTGGAACACCACTCTTCGGAGGTCTTCGTCTTCTCTTGGTTCCCTGAGGTACCGAGTGTTCTCCCCTGCCTGGGTGTGTTGGGGTTTGCAGAGGGAGGTTGTACCGGGTCTTTGACCGGTACATTACGTTGTTTTTTCGTCGTTGTCTGCCAGGCTGCCTGAGTTTCGCTTTTGCCCTGCGTTTCGTGTACTTGGTAGCCGTTGGCCCAGTTCCGTTTCGTTCCGTGTTCCAGCAGCTTCGGTCAAGTTGGCCTGTCTGTTCACTTGTTCTTTGCAGCGTTCGTCAAGTCATGGTTGCCGGCTGAGAGACTCCTAAACTCCAGGGTCCTCGAGTAGGACGCTTCTACCCTCGGCCTGCCGTCCGGGGATTGTCTACCATCTGCACTGCTAGCCTGGCCTGAGGACCATGTTGGAGTCTGGAGTCGACAGCTACCCGCTCTACATCTGTGGTGGTAGAAGTCTTCTGTCCTCAGGTCAGTGCGTTCTATGTAGTTTCCCGGCGGCTGAGCTGGGGGTTTTGATAGTGAAGCATAAAAGAAAAAACAAAAGTGAAAAATAAAAAAGAGAAAAAAAAATGTTTGTGGAACTATGGATTATTAGGCCTAGGCCTAGGAACTGGCCATGAACTTGAACAGTGATTTTGAAACAGCCATGGGGGACCTTGCTATATAGATATATACATTGGAAATTTAAGAAAATAGAAAACTCATGTTAATATTTGTGGTTATTTATTTTAGTTAGTTTATTTTGTTATGGTTAATCTTTACGTAGTTTATTTTTGTTATAGTTTTTAAATTTTTATATTGGTTAGGCCCTATGATTAAAACGTTGTTGGCATAATTGGAATCAGTATTTATTTTAGATGCTTAAATTTTTTATATACTGTTTAAATTAAGGAATTGTCCAAATTATTGTTTAGGCCTAGTGCGTTAGTTAGGGTTAGTTTCATTTCTTCGTGTAGTGTATTATTGATGTTAGGGGATAATAGAACGGTACCGTGTTATATTTTTTTTTAAATTGTTTAATTTTTAAACTCACCAAAAGGGGATTATTGTGCTTTTAGTTTACTTTAATTCGGAGCTGCCCAGGGATTCCGGCTTACTCCCTGGCCCGGTGGAATCATGGGATGTGGGCTGAATTGCCGGTTTAAGTGTTGTGATCCAAAAGTTTTCTAAATTTTCACTTTTATTTAGGGCTTAATTTTTTTCTTACGTTTTGGGGTGTCTCAGGCTAAACTGCAGATAGGCCATACACCCTGTAGTTGTTTAATTGTTAAATTTTGGTATTTGTAGAGTTTGTGGTATTTATAGCGTTTGTTATTATTGTGTAGTATCTTGGTAATTTAAGTGTTTGTTATTATTTATTTAAGTGAGAATTTTTATTGTGGCCTTCTGCCTTTTTTGTTGTGGCCTTCTGCCTGCCAGTTTGTTTTCTTAATAATAAACTAGTTTTGCTCAGCTGCCGAGGGTTATTTTGACCCCCCAACTGCCACCCGTGATCCCATCGCTCGACATGTTTTGAGCCATCCCCCGGTTGGCACGCTTTCCAGCTTTGGTGGGGGGGGATGGGTCTCAGTACACGGATAAACGACAAATCTCTAAATACACCAAAAGTGTGATGGTCCCGGATCTACGTTCCACCAAGATCTAACAATTCACAGATAACATATTAAAGTAAAATGAATCAGATAGGAACCATTATTGTTCTAAATGATATACCGGTACTCTTACTAAAATGTCTAAATGAAGTTAATCGATCCGATAGAAAAAATACTGTTCACAAACAACGAGAAACGTTGGTGCAACTATATTTAAATCGCCTAATAAGTATAGTAATCGATATAACAATTTCATGGAAGCAATGAGAAATGGGTTTTAATTTTAAATAAATCATCATCAAAGTTAGCGCTTTTTTTAAATACACCTAAGTTGTGCTTAATTCTAATCCTCTTACAGAAGAGGATTAGAATTAAGCACAGTTTACACAAACCTAGATGGTATTGTTATTTTAGTTTACATCTTAAGATACCTGTAAACCAGGTAATGGTCAATCTAAATGAATTTATTATAAAATATCATAATTACGTGTATAAGGTGAGGATGGGTCACAAAAGTTAGGAATAGTTAGGAAATGGTCAGTCAAACCATTGATGCTGTTTTTTTTTTTTTTTTTTTTTTTTTTTTTTATGTTTCACGCTTTAAATATACCTTCTTTCAGCTTTTAAACTGTAATCCTATGTTTTTAAAGTTTGGTTGAAGGCATTACATAAAATTGAGTTTTAAAAGCAGCTCTTTAGCGCTAACTTTACATGGTAAAATGAGACATCCTTAAACTTTTTGAATAAAAAGCAAAAGGCATAGCTTAACCCAGTCACCCCTTTCGAGTTCGCACCCGATTGGCGATCCCAAGATCCACCACCCATCGAAGTGTACCAATAACTTAAGCCTCGTTATATATATTGTAAGTCCTTCTGTTTGAGAGATGAACGAGAACATCACAATTTAACTCTATGTATGTTATATACTTATTGATTGTAATATGATTTTAACGTTACATGTTTGTTTTATTGTTTTATCACAACATGATTTTTTATATAAAAGTATCACAATATTGTTTTTACTAATTTTGTATTACGTGCCGCACCTGAACGAATTCCCGATTTACCGACATAAATATTATGTCTCCCACTAGAGAGCGCAGTGTTATTATTCTGCAAAGTCGATAAGTATTATACAGGGCTGTCTTTCGTAATTAACTTTCTTAAACAATATCCTCAATACATTCTGACTACCATGAAATATGTATACCAATGAACACGTGAGTTTTCACAACCACTATGAACACTATGTCGCTATTATATACGGTACAAATTCCTCTCAGATTTATCAATATCATTCAAATTTAACCTTTAACCGGTAGGATATTGACGTCTAATAGACTGCCAAAAGCCTAACATATATTTATATTCTAATAATTTCATATATAATTTGGAAACTCCTCCTTAATTTAATGATCATAGACCACGAGTTTCTACTTGGTCTTTCAGTGGAAAAACCAGTGTGTCAGTGTAGGCCTAATTTAACAATCAATTAAAGATTGACAACATCCATTTTGGTCTGAGCTCGAGTTTGCTTTTCATTGAAAATACACTGAATAATTTCTCTTTCAAAACTACTACTTTCCATTTATATACTACAAGGGGACACCAACGCCGCCCTCGATACACCTCAGCCTCAGCATGTGACTTTTGACTCCGTATATTAGTAGATCAACTGTATAACGTAAAATCAAAATATTACATTTATTTACATTATCTTACTATCACTAGTTGAGTTGCTACCTATTTATTTAGTAGTATAAATTTGTAAAAATGATTGGTTTCTAGTACTGAAGTAATTTATATTGTTGATATACAAGTAAAAGCAAAGAAACTATAAAAACCCATTTTTGTAGGGATTTATATTTACTATGGAATAAATAGTTTTGTACTATTAAATATAAGTAAATATAATTTTAGAAGTGAAAAAAATAACTATACCTGTTAAACATCTATTACCTATAAGTATATTTCTAACTTTATATGTTTGTTTCATTGTTTTATAAACATTTTTCTGTTAAAAATTTAAAAAATTTCTTATTTTACCAATTTACTTATATGCAACTTGCCTGAACGTCTCGCTGATTTACCGATTTCAATATTATGTTTTCCACTAGATAGCACGGTGCTTTAAATCTTCATTGTCGATAACTTGTACAAAAATTTGTCTACCATAATAATTTGAGGTATTATTTTATTGACAACCCCCACCATTGGGTAATGCTAGTAGTCCACCACAAGTTTCAACTTGGATATTCACTGGGCTTTGCATTTAAAGGTATGAAAATATCAATAAAGGCGTTAGTTTTATAAGACATCATTTGTGTAGGCACTAATTAATTATTGAATTCTGTCTAACACTAAATATAAAATTCAGAATCACAATCATTTATAGAAGCCTTTTGTATTTTAATCATACTATCAAATAGGCATAGTTTTGTTCAACAATGGGTGGTTGTTGAATTTTAACCTTCAATAGACTCGATGTAACATTCTTAGAACTCTATATTTTCAATAAATCTAGGCCTATAAATCAGTGATTTGCATATTATAAACTCATAAAATTTCAATATCATTACGTATGGTATATATTATTATAATGTACATTGAAGGGAAGTAATATAATCCCATAGATGCACGGTTGAGTATACAAATCTTTTTCCTAACGCACTTGTGTTCTGTGTCCGTATTTTGCGTGCTTTTTATTTATAATTATTGCAGATAACGTTATAAACCTTCTTATAAGAAAAGGATATAGAGTTTTGCGTCAGATGGTCCCAATTAACTTGCGCTATTTTCTTTTAAAAGTAATGTTATATTACTTCAAAAGTCTTATACACGAAACGTTTGTTGTGCACGGATAAACGACAAATCTCTAAATATACCAAAAGTGTGATGGTCCCGGATCTACGTGCCACCAAGATCTAACAATTCATAGATAACGTATTAAAGTAAAATGCATCAGATAGGAACCATCATTGTTCTAAATGATATACCGGTATACTTACTAAAATGTCTAAATGAAGTGAATCGATCCGATAGAAAAAATACTGTTCACAAACAACGAGGAACGTTGGTGCAACTATATTTAAATCGCCTAATAAGTATAGTAATCGATATAACAATTTCATGGAAGCAATGAGAAATGGGTTTTAATTTTAAATAAATCATCATCAAAGTTAGCGCTTTTTTTAAATACACCTAAATTGTGCTTAATTCTAATCCTCTTACAGAAGAGGATTAGAATTAAGCACAGTTTACACAAACCTAGATGGTATTGTTATTTTAGTTTACATCTTAAGATACCTGTAAACCAGGTAATGGTCAATCTAAATGAATTTATTATAAAATATCATAATTACATGTATAAGGTGAGGATGGGTCACAAAAGTTAGGAATAGTTAGGAAATGGTCAGTCAAACCATTGATGCTGTTTTTTTTTTTTTTTTTTTTTTTTTCTGTTTCACGCTTTAAATATACCTTCTTTCAGCTTTTAAACTGTAATCCTATGTTTTTAAAGTTTGGTTGAAGGCATTACATAAACTTGAGTTTTAAAAGCAGCTCTTTAGCGCTAACTTTACATGGTAAAATAATACATCCTTAAACTTTTTGAATAAAAAGCAAAAGGCATAGCTTCACCCAGTCACCCCTTTCGAGTTCGCACCCGATTGGCGATCCCAAGATCCACCAGCCATCGAAGTGTACCAATGACTAAAGCCTCGTTATATATATTGTAAGTCCTTCTGTTTGAGAGATGAACGAGAACATCACAATTTAACTCTATGTATGTTATATACTTATTAATTGTAATATGATTTTAACGTTACATGTTTGTTTTATTGTTTTATCACAACATGATTTTTTTATATAAAAGTATCACAATATTGTTTTTTACTAATTTTGTATTACGTGCCGCACCTGAACGAATTGCCGATTTACCGACATAAATATTATGTCTGCCACTAGAGAGCGCAGTGTTATTATTCTGCAAAGTCGATAAGTATTATACAGGGCTGTCTTTCGTAATTAACTTTCTTAAACAATATCCTCAATACATTCTGACTACCATAAAATATTTATACCAATGAACACGTGAGTTTTCACAACCACTATGAACACTATGTCGCTATTATATACGGTACAAATTTCTCTCAGATTTATCAATATCATTCAAATTTAACCTTTAACCGGTAGGATATTGACGTCTAATAGACTGCTAAGAGCCTAACATATATTTATATTCTAATAATTTCGTATATAATTTGGAAACTCCTCCTTAATTTAATGTTCATAGACCACGAGTTTCTACTTGGTCTTTCAGTGGAAAAACCAGTGTGTCAGTGTACGCCTGATTTAACAATCAATTAAAGATTGACAACATCCATTTTGGTTTGAGCTCGAGTTTGCTTTTTATTGAAAATACATTGAATAATCTCTCTTTCAAAACTACTACTTTCTATTTATATACTACAAGGGGACACCAACGCCGCCCTCGATACACCTCGGTCTCAGCATGTGACTTTTGACTCCGTATATTAGTAGATCAACTGTATAACGTAAAATCACAATATTAAATTTATTTACATTATCTACTAACACTAGTTGAGTTGCTACTTATTTATTTAGTAGTATAAATTTGTAAAAATAATTGGTTTGTAGTACTGAAGTAATTTATATTGTTGATATACAAGTAAAAGCAAAGAAACTATAAAAACCCATTTTTGTAGGGATTTATATTTACTATACAATAAATAGTTTTGTACTATTAAATATAAGTAAATATAATTTTAGAAGTGAAAAAAATAACTATACCTGTTAAACACCTATTACCTATAAGTATATTTCTAACTTTATATGTTTGTTTCATTGTTTTATAAACATTTTTCTGTTAAAAATTTAAACAATTTCTTATTTTACCAATTTACTTATATGCACCTTGCCTGAACGACTCGCTGATTTACCGATTACAATATTATGTTTCCCACTAGATAGCACGGTGCTTTATATCTACATTGTCGATAATTTGTACAAAAATTTGTCTACCATAATAATTTGAGATATTATTTTATTGACAAACCCCACCTTTGGGTAATGTTAATAGTCCACCACAAGTTTCAACTTGGAGATTCACTGGTCTTTGCATTTAAAGGTATGAAAATATCAATAAAGGCGTTAGTTTTATAAGGCATCATTTGTGTAGGCACTAATTAATTATTGAATTCTGTCTAACACTAAATATAAAATTCAGAATCACGATCATTTATAGAAGCCTTTTGTGTTTTAATCATACTATCAAATAGGCATAGTTTTGTTCAACAATGGGTGGTTGTTGAATTTTAACCTTCAATAGACTCGATGTAACATTCTTAGAACTCTATATTTTCAATTAATCTGGGCCTATAAATCAGTAATTTGCATATTATAAACTCATAAAATTTCAATATCATTACGTATGGTATATATTATTATAATGTACATTGAAGGGAAGTAATATAATCCCAAAGATGCACGGTTGAGTATACAAATCTTTTTCCTAACGCACTTGTGTTCTGTGTCCGTATTTTGCGTGCTTTTTATTTATAATTATTGCAGATAACGTTATAAACCTTCTTATAAGAAAAGGATATAGAGTTTTGCGTCAGATGGTCCCAATTAACTTGCGCTATTTTCTTTTAAAAGTAATGTTATATTACTTCAAAAGTCTTATACACGAAACGTTTGTTGTGCACGGATAAACGACAAACCTCTAAATACACCAAAAGTGTGATGGTCCCGGATCTACATGCCACCAAGATATAACAATTCATAGATAACGTATTAAAGTAAAATGCATCAGATAGGAACCATCATTGTTCTAAATGATATACCGCTATTCTTACTAAAATGTCTAAATGAAGTGAATCGATCCGATAGAAAAAATACTGTTCACAAACAACGAGGAACGTTGGTGCAACTATATTTAAATCGCCTAATAAGTATAGTAATCGATATAACAATTTCATGGAAGCAATGAGAAATGGGTTTTAATTTTAAATAAATCATCATCAAAGTTAGCGATTTTTTTTAAATGCACCTCTCTAAGAAGAATCGAATTAAGTTTACACAAAACTAGATGGTATTGTTATTTTAGTTTACATCTTAAGATGCCTGTAAAACAGGTAATGGTCAATCTAAATGAATCTACTATAACATATCATAATTACGGGTATAAGGTAAGGATGGGTCACAAAAGTTAGGAATAGTTTAGTAAATGGTCAGTCAAACCATTGATGCTGTTTTATTTAAAATGTTTTACGCTTTAAATATAACTTATATCAGCTTTAAAACTGTAAGCCTATTTTTTTAAAGTTTGGTTGAAGGAATTACATAAAATTAAGTTTTAACAACAGCTCTTTAGCGCTAAACTTTTTGAATAAAAAGCAAAAGGCATAGCTTCACCCAGTCACTCCTTTCGAGTTCGCACCCGATTGGCGATCCCAAGATCCACCAGCCGTCGAAGTGTACCAAAAACTAAAACCCCGTAATATATATTCTAAGTCCTTCTGTTTGAGAGATGAACGAGAACACCACAATTCAACTCTATGTATGTTATACACTTATTAATTGTAATATGATTTTAACGTTACATGTTTGTTTTATTGTTTTCTCACAACATGATTTTTTATGTAAAAGTATCACAATATTGTTTTTTACTAATTTTGTATTATGTGCTACACCTGAACGCATTATCGATTTACCGACTTAAATATTATGTCTCCCACTAGAGAGCACAGTGTTATAATTCTGCAAAGTCGATAACTATTATACAGGGCTGTCTTTCGTAATTAATTTTTTCAAACAATATCCTCAATACATTCTGACTACCATGAAATATGTATACCAACGTACACGTGAGTTTTCACAACCACTTTGAACACTATGTCGCGATTCTATACCGTACAAATTCCTCTCAGATTTATCAATATAATTCAAATTCAACCTTTAACCGGTAGGATATTGACGTCTAATAAACTGCCAGACCCTAACATATATTTATATTCTAATAATTTCATATATAATTTGGAAACTCCGCCTTAATTTAATGTTCATAGACCACGAGTTTCTACTTGGAGATTCACTGGTCTTTCAGTGGAAAAACCAGTGTTTCAGTGTAGGCCTAATTTAACTATTAATTAAAGATTGACAACATCCATTTTGGTTTGAGCTCGAGTTTGCTATTCATTGAAAATACACTGAATAATCTCTCTTTCAAAACTACTACTTTCAATTTATATACAAGGGGACACCAACGCCGCCCTCGACACACCTCGGCCTCAGCATGTGACTTTTGACTCCGTATATTAGTAGATCAACTGTATAACGTATAATAACAATATTACATTTATTTACATTATCTTACTAACACTCGTTGAGTTGCTACCTATTTAGTAGTATAAATTTGTAAAAATAATTGGTTTGTAGTACTGAAGTAATTTATATTGTTGATATACAAGTAAAAGCAAAGAAACGATAAAACCCATTTTTGTAGGGATTTATATTTACTATCGAATAAATAGTTTTGTACTATTAAATATGAGTAAATATAATTTTAGAAGTGAAAAAAATAACTCTATACCTGTTAAACATATATTACCTATAAGTATATTTCTAACTTTATATGTTTGTTTCATTGTTTTATAAAAAATTTTTTCTGTTAAATATTTAAACAATTTCTTATTTTACTAATTTACTTATATGCACCTTGCCTGAACGACGCGCTGATTAACCGATTTCAATATTATGTTTCCCACTAGATAGCACAGTGCTTTAAATCTACATTGTCGATAACTTGTACAAAAATTTGTCTTCCATAATAATTTGAGATATTATTTTATTGACAAACCCCACCTTTGGGTAATGTTAATAGTCCACCACAAGTTTCAACTTGGAGATTCACTGGTCTTTGCATTTAAAGGTATGAAAATATCAATAAAGGCGTTAGTTTTATAAGGCATCATTTGTGTAGGCACTAATTAATTATTGAATTCTGTCTAACACTAAATATAAAATTCAGAATCACAATCATTTATAGAAGCCTTTTGTGTTTTAATCATACTATCAAATAGGCATAGTTTTGTTCAACAATGGGTGGTTGTTGAATTTTAACCTTCAATAGACTCGATGTAACATTCTTAGAACTCTATATTTTCAATAAATCTAGGCCTATAAATCAGTATTTTGCATATAATAAACTCATAAATTTCAATATCATTACGTATGGTATATATTTTATAATGTACGTTAAAGGGAAGTAATATAATCCCATAGATGCACGGTTGAGTATATAAATCTTTTTACCTAACGCACTTGTGTTCTGTGTCCATATTTTGCGTGCTTTTTATTTATTATTATTGCAGATAACGTTATAAAACCTCCTTAAACGAAAAGGATATAAAGTTTTGCGTCGGATGGTCCCAATTAACTTGCGCTATTTTCTTTTAAAAGTAATGTTATATTACTTCAAAAGTCTTATACACGAAACGTTTGTTGTGCACGGATAAACGACAAACCTCTAAATACACCAAAAGTGTGATGGTCCCGGATCTACATGCCACCAAGATATAACAATTCATAGATAACGTATTAAAGTAAAATGCATCAGATAGGAACCATCATTGTTCTAAATGATATACCGGTACTCTTACTAAAATGTTTAAATGAAGTGAATCGATCCAATAGAAAAAATACTGTTCACAAACAACGAGAAATGTTGTTGCAACTATATTTATATCGCCTAATAAGTACAGTAATCGATATTACAATTTCATGGAGGCAATGAGAAATGGGTTTTAATTTTAAATAAATCATCATCAAAGTTAGCGCTTTTTTTTAAATACACCTACATTGTGCTTAATTCTAATCCTCTTACAGAAGAGGATTAGAATTAAGCACAGTTTACACAAAACTAGATGGTATTATTATTTTAGTTTACATCTTAAGATACCTGTAAACCAGGTTAAGGTCAATCTAAATGAATTTACTAAAAAATATCATAATTACGTGTATATGGTGAGGATGGGTCACAAAAGTTAAAGGAATAGTTAGTAAATGGTCAGTCAAACCTTTGATGCTTTTTTTTATGTTTACGCTTTAAATATACCTTATATCAGCTTTTAAACTTTAATCCTATCTTTTTATAGTTTGGTTGAAGGAATTACATAAAATTGAGTTTTAACAGCAGCTCTTTAGCGCTAACTTTACATGGTAAAATAAGACATCCTTAAACTTTTTGAATAAAAAGCAAAAGGCATAGCTTCACCCAGTCACCCCTTTCGAGTTCGCACCCGATTGGCGATCAATTGTAATATGATTTTAACGTTACATGTTTGTTTTATTGTTTTATCACAACATGATTTTTTATATAAAAGTATCTTAATATTGTTTTTTACTAATTTTGTATTACGTGCCGCACCTCAACGAATTGCCGATTTACTGACTTAAATATTATGTCTCCCACTAAAGAGCGCAGTGTTATAATTCTGTAAAGTCGATAACTATTATACAGGGCTGTCTTTCGTAATTAACTTTCTTAAACAATATCCTCAATACATTCTGACTACCATGAAATATGTATACCAATGAACACGTGAGTTTTCACAACCACTATGAACACTATGTCGCTATTATATACGGTACAAATTCCTCTCAGATTTATCAATATCATTCAAATTTAACCTTTAACCGGTAGGATATTGACGTCTAATAGACTGCCAAGAGCCTAACATATATTTATATTCTAATAATTTCATATATAATTTGGAAACTCCGCCTTAATTTAATGTTCATAGACCACGAGTTTCTACTTGGAGATTCACTGG
>JAQJVL010005558.1:0-34560 GCA_035578905.1 Stictocephala bisonia | reverse complement strand
TGAAACACAAAGAACATCGACTGCTATACACATTTTTCCCAGCCGTACCGCGGGGCTACAAAATATCAGAAACACCGCTCCAGAGATATTATGCTCCGTTAGATAGTGCCCTGCGAAAAATACAGCAAATCACTGTTACAATCGTGGATCAAGACAATCGCCTGATCTTGAACCCATTTGTAAATAACATTGTTTATCTACACCTACAGAAATTACGGTAGACAAAACTCAACCCCACGCCGTAAAACTAGAACATTCAACACTCATATTTTTTTCCCCATCAAAATTCACGCCTAGCACTGCGCCACAAAATTATCAACCATCCGAGCAAACTGTCAAATTATCTATCTAAACACATCTAACCATATATATATATATATATATATATATATATATATATATATATATATATATATCGAAATTCAATCTCTGGTCCACTGGTCCCGAAATTCAAGCTCTGGGCCAGGAACGGCAAATCCCTACTACTCCTAACATTAATCTAGCGGGAGTGAATTGTGTTTCGTGGCTTAAAGAAAGAGCAATTCTTACTCCAACTAATGAGTCAGCCAACGACATAAACAACTTTATGTTGGAAAAGCTGCCAACTAAGGTTGTAACGTATGAATCTGTCGACTCTGTTTTGGACGCTGAAGATGCCGTTAATTACCCTGTAGAGTTCTTGCATACTCTAGAACCACCTGGAATACCACCACACATTCTCAGCCTCAAAATAGGATCTCCAATAATTCTATTGCGCAACTTAAACCCTCCAAAACTGTGTAACGGTACCAGGCTTCAAGTGAAGACTACACAAACATATCATTGAAGCCACGATTTTCACAGGGATTAGTCAAGGAGAAACTGTCTTCATCCCCCGGATCCCTCTCATCCCATCAGATTACCACTTTGAGTTCAAACGTCTGCAGTTTCCCGTCAAGTTGTGCTATGCAATGACTATAAATAAAGCACAGGGACAGAGTTTGAAACTGGCTGGTGTGGATCTCAGGAATGATTGTTTCTCTCATGGAGAGCTTTATGTTGCGTGTTCCCCTTTATTGTTAGTTCCCCTGACAACCTGGTCATCCTTCAGCCATGCGGCAAAACCAAGAATGTTGTGTACAGGGAAGTTCTAAACACCTAATCTGAGGAAACAATTTATAAACTTATAATATTCATACATCATTGTTTACACTTTTCTGATTCTATGATTTTGTATTATATGCTCTTAATTTATGCTATTTGATTATATACTATGTGTTTTGTAAGCCTACATACATTCAGTAACAAAGAAATTTACTACTATTCACCGTTGCGAAGCACGGGTACCAGCTAGTATGTATATATATATATATATATATATATATATATATATATATATATATATATATATATTGTCGAATAATACAAGAAATAAATATCTAAAAACGAATGAATAAAAATGAATGAATGAATTAAAATGACGAATGAATGAAAAAGCCTTTATTTTAGTGGCGAAGTTAGTCCTCTTTTCCACTTAACCACAAGTAAAAACGATGTATTTGTTTAAGGAAAGTTACAAATGCTATTAACTTGAAATATTTTATGTGTAATTAGTTGAGAGAAAACTTTGTTGCCTTGTAAAAATCTACTGATTGATATACGGAGATAGTTTTCATTCGGTATATTTGCATTGAAAAACAGCATTACCTTTTTATTCGGTGTAAAACTTACTTTACACATTGTCTGAGTTAAAATCTAAAAGTTTTTTTAGTGTTGGATGTTCAAGTCTCACTGCAGCTAATACAAAACCTTCAAGTTTAGGCTTATGGATATACAGGGTGTCCCGTAACTACTGACCAAAATTTCACAAGGTTATACTATAGGTCAAAACAAACAATTTTTATCATATGTATAGTCCCATCTTGCTTAGTTTTCTGTCTATCTGTCTGTATGTGTTTTTTAGAAAATAATTTATGTCTTCAAATGGTTTAATAAATCAAGTGGAAACTTTGTACATTTACTTAGCTTATTAGTGTACATCTACAATAAAAGTTTCAACATTATATAATTTACATAAACAAAATGGCGGCCATTTAAAAGTGTCAAAGCCTAATAACTTTAAAATGAGTGATGCTATAGAAAAATGACAAGAATTTTTAATACAAGAATTTTTATGCGAGATTTATTTTTCTACAATAAGGTGTTAGAGAAATAAGTAAGATTTCTCAAGTAAAGGTCTAATGCTTAAAGGTACAGCATTACAAAATTATTAGGTCCATAAGGCAGTATGCATCAGCTGATTTTATGTAACAGCTGATAATAAATTAAGAGATAGTTGTTTTGATGATTTGTTTACTAAGTACTATCTTGCAACTATTAAGAGATAGTTGTTTTGATGATTTGTTTACTAAGTACTATCTTGCAACTATTAAGAGATAGTTGTTTTGATGATTTGTTTACTAAGTACTATCTTGCAACTATTAAGAGATAGTTGTTTTGATGATTTGTTTACTAAGTACTATCTTGCAACTAATAGTCTAGTGATTTTAATTGCTTAACCTTAACACATTGTGTTTCTGTAATATTGTGAGTCGTGTTTTTAGTTGTGTTATAATATTATTGGTTTTCACTGAAGATGGAACATTTTAGAGTAGCTGAATACACTGATATTCACTATGTCTATCTACTAGCTGATGGTAATGCAAGTCTAGCGAAAAGATTGTACGTAGAGCGTTTCCCTAACAGAAACCAACCGGGTCATAAAATGTTTACTGCAGTCCACAATCGTCTTAGGGAGAGCGGAAGTGTAAAAAAGGGCTTGGATATAGTAGGCCGGCCAAGAACTGTTCGGTCGCTTGGCTTTGAAGAAGCTGTCTTGAACCAGGTAGAAGATAATCTATCAACAAGTACAAGAGCTATAGTACATGACATGGGTGCTAGCAAAAGTACTGTGTGGGGAACACTGAACGAACAATTATTTTATCCCTTTAAATACCAAAAAGTGTAGGAACTACTACCTGGAGATTATGCACAAACGTTAGATTTCTCTCGTTGGATGTTGCATAAACAAGTAGATTACCCTGACTTAAAGAATGTCCTTTTCAGTGACGAAACGACTTTTTCCCGTGAGGGAGTAATTAATTTAAAATGCACAATTAAAGTAGTCTAATAAAATGTAACTGTAAACCGTTTTCAAAAAGTATTTTTGTTTTTGCAACTATGGTAATGTCAAGTATAGTGAACTTTTTAAATTATGAATGTCATAAAATGTAGTTATTGACACACATATCGTTATATAACAGTATAGGCCTATTTAAATATCAATCTGAATTTATAGTTCTAAGTATTAAAATTAAAAGCTATGCTTTCTAACCCTAATAGTGGCGTAGTAAAGTTTTTTTATAATAGTGGCATACTTATTTATCTAAACAACATTTTAAAATGACACAGCAAATAATTAACATTATGAATGGTGAAAATAAGTAAAGCATGTAGGGTTGTCATAAAGATAAAGGTTCTCAGTTCGATCCCAATCAAAGTCATAACACATTTTGAGAAGGATCAGCTGATAACCACCGGCTGTTCATTTGTCATTGGGCTATTAATTAATGACACTTTCTAAGGAATAGTCGGCCTTAGTTTGTAACAATGACTACATTCGCTCATCTACACTCATCACACTCATTCGAAATCCATATTCGCCCATATCTTGACGATCGGCGTCTTATGAATAAATAAATAAAAAGATTTAAAAATTCTGCTTAGTACCTTTTTTACAGATCATTTCCTTTTATGAAACATAAATCACGACAGTAATATGTCAACTGTCTATTACACGTTTCACAGTACAGTTTATTTGGTCCGACTAAATGTGAATGAGGGTTTCAAGTTTACGATTCCCGGACAATCTTAGGGTACTGAATCCTCGTCAAACTGTGAGAGCCGAACAATCTGCTCAGATAAATTTCTTAAACTGAACCCTCGTCAAACTGTGAGGGCCGAACATTCTGGCCAGATAAATTTCTTAGGGTACTGTATCCTCGTCAAACTGTGAGGGCCAGACATTCTGCCCAGATAAATTTCTTAAACTGAACCCTCGTCAAACTGTGAGGGCCGAACATTCTGGCCAGATAAATATCTTAGGGTACTGAATCCTCGTCAAACTGTGAGAGCCGAACAATCTGCTCAGATAAATTTCTTAAACTGAACCCTCGTCAAACTGTGAGGGCCGAACATTCTGGCCAGATAAATTTCTTAGGGTACTGTATCCTCGTCAAACTGTGAGGGCCAGACATTCTGCCCAGATAAATTTCTTAGGGTACTGAACCCTCGTCAAACTGTGGGGGCGAGAAATTCTGCCCAGATTGCCTGGCAAAACAATTAAAATGATTTTTGACAGTTTAACGATTTGGGCAGATTGTTCGCCCTGACGAGAATGCACTGGCTGTTAAAAAAGGATTTTACTTGCTGGGTTATGTTTAACGCATTATACATATATTAATTAATATAGGCTATCGGGGTTTAATGAATCTGATTAAATTTAACTATTATATCATTCAAAGCTTAAAAACAGTCACGAAAAGACAGCTTGCTACCCATCGATAAAAGATGAATAGGTTAGCTCGAAGGATCAATATTTGTTTCTTTATATGACTAAGGTTTTCTAATAATCTATCCAGTTTTACAGCAATAAGACTGTTGACATATGTCTAAACATACAGTTTAGAGTTTTAACCACATTAGGCCTATACGACAGATTTACCATTACAACCATTACAAACTTTATTTCGGAGTACCACAATATTGATTCCAACCATTTTATTATACTCAGATAGTATACGACGCGATTTCTTCTGGAGAACGCCTAATAATTTATATTATTCCAATATTAAAAGTATTATTATTTTACATCTCATTTAACTCTGGATAATTTTTATATTCCTACTTATTGTAAAGTGATAATTGATTGGCGTTTTATACGTATTCCTAAGTAAATAGTGTTCATAGTCCTTTCAATTAATTTGAAACAAAACATGTCGAACCGTCAATAATGTACTCAAGCCACATTTAAACTGAGTAATAAGTTGATAGAACATCTGTTTGCGGTAGAGATTTTCATAGTTTTGTAATTAAACAAAATACCATTAACATATTCTATACTTATAAAATTAATTTAAACAATATCCTTCCAGTATTGAGTCACATACTATTCTTTATTTTCATACCAAGCAACAAGTAGATGACAACCAAATATTTCAAAATCTTTTACGTCTTTGATTGGATAGCGTAAATTAAAAAAAGGCACTCATTATAAAGTGATAATTTAAAATATATGACAGTAAACTTCAAAATCAAATGAAATTATAAAATATGTTATATTTTCCTCCAGTATCAGAACATTTTTACACATGAACTTATAAAGCTTAATTTAATAAGTTAAAACTGATGAATTAGTTATTTATCTTCTAAAATAAAACTCTGATTTCAGCATATCTCTTATATTAATCCCAGCCGGCCGAGCAGAACAGATAAAATAATTTTTGACAATTTAACGAGTTGGGCAGATTGTCCGTTTACCCAAGTGTACAGCTCATCGAGTCGTGTTAATTATAAGAAACAGTAAACGGGTAGCCTAGCGTTAAAATAATAATCACACTCGAATCAAACCAGATAGTTTGTACGCACTGAGGGATACTGAGATATCGGATATATCCGCTAATTCACAACCATGACCAAACTAAACCTAACGAAACCTAACATAGCATAACCTAACATAACCTAAACAAACTTAAAATAACCAGCCAAAGTAGTGGTAGTGAATTAACGGAAAATGTCCGAGATATCCCCTTATCTTTTAAGGATTATGTCTGCACAGCACTGTTTACTAATCGTACCGTTACCGGTGCATTTCAACTTCAATAGCTGACAAAACTAATGTAAGTGATAAGGATGTAAATAATTAGAAAAATGACATATTTCTTACAATGTGTATTGCGTAAAATATACCTTTTACGCAATACACAGTAGTAGTAGGAATAATAAACGGTAGTGGATAATAAATATAAAAAGTTTTTTAATTGACATAGTAGTGTTGGTACATATACATTACAAGTGAACGTCCCAGAACACAAACCATAATATACTGTATGTGCATTTTATACTTGTATAGTAGTTTATTTGTGCATGCTTATATTGTAATATATTTGTGTTGTGTGGCATTCACTTGTACTGAATAAATGTAAGTACTATAAAATGAATTTGGTCAAGTAACCGAGACCAACCATTACAGCTTTGAAGTTAAATAATATTTACTAACTAGAGATTATCTTTACTGTCTTCAAAATTACTCTCTTTAAAATGTTAAGTCTACGTAGAACAACTGAAACAAAAACACCCAAAAATGTTAAGGTATTTTCCCAACATTTATCAGAGAGGCAAAAGTGAGTACGTAGTTGCTGCGATCTTGAAAGAATTTTATTTATGCGCCACAAAAACTGCCATAAGAACACCCTTAAATGACCCTCTTCCTATAGCTGTTTTTTACCCCTTCAGAATAGAATTTCTAAAATCTTGTAACAGAGTGATTTATTATTTAAAGTTATATATTTTAACAATAAACAATTAATTAGAATATGTTCAGAAATAACTTTAGTAATTGAGTAACGTAAATTTGTATTTGTTTAGGCTATGTATTACACCCTAGAGCATGGCCAGAGGCATATAATTTACAACGTTTGTTTACATTTTTACTGATTAGTATTTAATTTTACCTTCACAGTTATTCTAATTATACATTAAGGGAGACTCCTGCACTTACTCGCTGCGCTCGTGACACCTCGGCATTGGGCTTCGGCATTTAAAACTGTTTACTACATATGTGAGTGGTTAAAGTGTATTAAGTAAAATAATATTATGTCAATATAGTTACAGTAGCTTACTTGCTGAATTGCAGTGCAAATTAGCACTCCTTAGTCTAAATATAAACACATGATTTTTTTACTTAGCCTACTTCAAAATATCTAATTTATTTTATCTATTTAATAACTCTAACTTTATACACACAGACAGACATAGATTCACTTTTTATATTTATAGATCAATCAGAACTTCCACTGAATCAGTCAAACTTAATCTTTCTAACAAGATTAAGATCTTTAACCATCTCAGTATTATTCTTGATTATAAACACCTACATATAATCAAATAATATTAGTGTATAAAATCAATGGTATTATAAACATCATTAATTACATTAAATTAGCTGTTACAATTCCATAAACATCATTATTTACTTTTGAACAGTTATTACTTTTTGGATAATTCCAATATATCTCCATGTTATTCTTATGGCTAAAAAAATGTCCTTTGAAAGCCTCCTGAGTCCATTATTTAAGGATTCCAGCAACCTTATATTTATCTCAGAATAGCCCCTCAAGAGACATAACTGAATGTTTCGTTGTGAGGTAAGAGGAAGTTCAATGTTTGAGTTCCTCAGCGTGTGGCTTCTATTCCACCTTGGTAGCAATGCTGATGTAATCATGAAGTTGAGTTGTGTATATTAAGTTTGTAAGGCAACATTTAATTACAACAGATTCCACAGTGTAACATATTATGTTTAACGTCGTTTTGAAATTGCATTATGTTCTATTTAATAAAGCAAATTTTACAATGCCTAAGGAATGAAAATTGTGTTATAATTGTTTTTCTAATTAATTTTATTTTGTCCTATTAAATTGACTTGGCAAAAAACATATCTAAATATTTTATTAGTGATAGATAAACATTTAAGGATTATACAGATACAGCTCCCTTGTCTTATTAGACTACTCAAAAGCTTTCGATTCCATCAACCATGATATGCTACTAGCGAAAATGAAGTATTACCATTTTAGCGACAAAGTAATTGATTGGATGAGATCTTACTTAGGTGACAGGCTGCAAGTAACAAAGCTTGGGAGTGAGACATCAAGGCCCCTAAAAAAACAGCGGGGTGTACCTCAAGGTAGTTGTTTGGGACCAATTTTATTCAATTTGTACACAGCTGATTTCACTAAGTGTGTACAACACTGTTCTGTGCACCTGTACGCAGATGATTCTCAGCTACACTTATCTTATGACCAAAGCAGTATAAAACCTGCCATTGATCAAATTAACTCTGATTTGGATAAGATCTCTAGTTGGTCAGTTGCCCCAAAGAATGTGGTGCAGGGTCTCGGTGAGTCTGGGTTTGGCGTGTCACTCGATGGCCATCGTCTGACAGTATGTGACAGAGTTAAGACCCTTGGTGTCATTCTAGACAGTGGCCTCACATTCTCTGATCACGTTACCTACGCCTCCCAGCGTGCCTTGGGCAAACTGAGGGGGCTATATAGATTTAGAAGCCTGCTACCTGAATCTGCAAAACTACGACTCATGCAGTCTCTTGTATTATCAGTATTTTATTATTGCTGTCCTGCATACGGTAATAGTATTTCCAAAGAGGATACAGAAAGGATTCAAAAAATCCAAAACTCTGCCGTACGCTTTATTTTTAACTTAAGGCGGTACGACCACGTTAGTCTTTTCAGGCAGTCTGTAAACCTCCTTCCCATGAAGGCCGTATGCAGGATGCTGACCTGCTGCATGACTCACAAAGTTTTAAAGCTCAATGAGCCCCAGTATCTAAGCGAGAGACTCTCATTCCGGGATGAGGTCTCACAGCGCAGCACACGTAACGGAGGAAAACTTCATTTTCCAAAGGTTAGGCTTGAAGCCGGGAGGAAAAGCTATACTTATTTCGGCCCGATATTGTACAATGACCTCCCCGATAACTTCAAGCCTTACTCACATGAAACATTTAAGGTAAAGCTTAGGAAAATGCTATTAAATGGTGAAATAGTTGATTAGAAGTTGTTAATGTTTAGTTGTCTAGTTATATAATATGTCTCACTTGTTGCTTTAGGATTAGTTATTCACTGTTCATGTTAGTTTTATTTTTGACTCGAGTTGCTCTGAAAAGCAGTGTAAAACTGAGAAACGCTTATGTAAATAAAGGCATTTTTATTTATTATTTATTTATTATACGTATTTCTAGATGTCTCAAAATGACATCTAAAATTTAGTTAAAAAAAGAATTTGACCGTTCACTAAAAAATTATGCTTGGTTAACAGAATCATATGTCGTATTTATATTATAATCTTATTTCAGATTGTTTTAAGATCTCAAACAACAAGCACTGGGAATTTTGAAATTTAACACACATATTTCAATAGTCAATATTTCATACGTCCATTAATAATCTATCAACAAATAGGTTCGTCAGTCAATACATACTTTAATACTTAGAAAAAAGCAAGATTTACCACCGACATTACCATTAATTCAACAAATATTGTTTGACACAAAACGTCTAACAATCGTTTTCAAAGATGCCTATACTGATACGCCAATGTGATATTTTACTCAATTTGTATTAAAAATGAGTTGTAAGTGAACAAGTCTTTGATACTAAGATTAACTGTTACATGAGTTGTAGTAAGTTATAGTGGTAATTTTTATTATCAACCATACTTAAACTACATAAAATTATGTTTTGAAACTTTCTAAACTGAATATGTTAAAATAATTATATCGGTGGTGACAAATTATGTTTTAAATGAGAAAATTAAACATTAAAAATTCTTTAGTGGACAAGTAAACTCTAAACGTGTCAATTGAGTAATTTTGAAATGGAAATGTTAAATGAATGTGTGTGTAGTAGTACATCAACATTGATGGAGATGTTGAGATGTAACAAACGCTCATATTACATGCAACCATAGGTTGACATATATTACCCCCAATTACTTTCATTATTTAAATAATCATGTGTCCTGTCTAGCTACGTCACCCAATCACAAGTAATAACACAACCTAGTTATTCACAAACATATTATCTTTCTATATAATGAATCTCACGTATCACTACCGAACATAGTTCATTACTATGTCTGTATCGGTTGTATAGGGCTGAACCATAAACCAAGTAAGTCACAAACAAATTATGTAGCTATATGATGATTTTCATGAAACACTTCCGAACACAGTTCATTACTGTTTCTGTATCAGTTGTACAGGGTTGAACCATAAACCTAGCTATATGATGATTTTCATGAAACACTTCCGAACACAGTTCATTACTGTTTCTGTATCAGTTGTACAGGGTTGAAGCATAAACCTAGCTATCTAGCTATATGATGATTTTCATGAAACACTTCCGAACACATTTCGTTACTGTTTCTGTATCAGTTGTACAGGGTTGAACCATAAACGATTGATTTTCACGAAACACTAGCGAACACAGTTCATTACTGTTTCTGTATCAGTTGTACAGGGCTGAACTATAAACCTAGTTACTCACAAACATGCTGTCTAGCTATATAATGAATGTTTTAAAATAGGAAATAATTTATTTTTAATTTACAAAATAGTAATTAAACATATTTTTAACATATAAACTGCCTTTTTTATGTGCTCAGTAGGAGTGGTTTTAGTGGTTTTCTTATATAATGAGGTATGATTTGTAATTTTTCACATTAAAACATTAATTCAACATATAAAATGCCTTTTTTTATTTTTCTTATCAGGGGTGGTTTTTAGTGATGGAAACCTTTGATATACAGATGGATTATTCTACAACAGGAAGTGCAATACATCATGACTATACAAACGTGATTTTAACATATAGGCCCTAATAAGCTTTATACTGTCATTTTTAATTTTTTATCAATAAGTGTGGTTTTTACCCCTAAAAAATAAGTAACACCTATCAGTTTGAGGTAAAATTTTAACTAAAGGATTGAACAACCTTAACTCCAGGTTTTCAGTCGAATCATTGCTTTCCTAAAGAATTTCAATGTAATGTCTTGTTTTTACGTTCTGGACTATAACTGAAACTTCGCAACAACGCAAGATATAAATATGTTGCTTTGGTTGCAGCTGGCCTACATCGTCACGCCATTGGTTGCCAGTATTATGGATGAGCTTAAGGGTTAGTGAGGGTTTTGCAGACCTAACTTGCACAAGTAAAGACGATTTTCTTGCTTCATTTAATCGGTTGTAGCATTTACAAACTCCTCGTATTTCCAGCATTTGCTGTAAGGGCGCTCTGAAGTCAAACAGGGTTATTAATAAATAAATAATAGTAGTTATTTTATACGTAATTATTTAAGGTTTAAGTTTATTAGTATTTATTTCAGCTTGTTTGTTGTTATATGTTAATGATTAGTTTTTTAGGTAATGGTTATTACATGATCATGTTTTTACTGAGTTTGAGAGTGGTTCTATATTATTAAGACGTAAATGGTGCTGTTACGTCATACATTTAAATAGTGATTTACCATATAGTAAATAAATAATGTATGGCGTCTACTTTATTTAATAAGGTCTGCAATAACGTAATTTTCCTCGTATATCTTTCCCTGTAGTTGAAATATATTGAAAAGTGGCATACTCTATCAGGAATATTAGAATAAAATAAAACATGAATAGCTGCTTGTATCACATTAAATTAAAAATTATCACATTAAATATTCGCCCAAATATGTCATAACTAATTCAATTCAAAACTATTAATTAGTTTTATCAGTTATCTGTTGAAGAATGCCTATAAAATGTATATGAACGAATATTTAAACGTACGATTTAGACTTGTAAATATGTTCTTCCAAATCAAAATAGAAAGGTTTTACCAGTGTATGGGTGCATTTCAGGCTTAATTTAATAATAATTGAATTGTTATAATCGTATTTGTGATCTGTGTTGTTATAGGTATCTTTGATTGAATAAAGAGATATAGCTTCTTATGACAATAGTGTATGGTGATTGTCATACACCCGCTATCAGAGTGGTATTGAAACTTGTGGGTTAGATCCCGCGTTTCATCACTCTTTCGATAATACATTAATATGACTTAAACGTGTGTCACAACCACCACCACTTCGGTGAAAGAAGAAAAGGGAGATGTATACATTTGGTCCTCGATTTGGTTTGTCTTTATATGTTTGATTAAATTTTTAGTCAATTCCTGACTCGTAATGAGACAATATAAGATTATTTTTGTATACGTATTATTGTTATAATTATATTGTATATGTATTATGGAAAAATACATTAGTATTATCATTTTCCTAGAAACAAAATTATTTACTTTTACTTAATATTTCCGTATTTCTTTTATAGTAATGTAATTTTAGAAAATGTCAATAATTAATACTTGATTTTAAATATTACTGTATCCTAAACACAATCATCTGGTGACTAACCTTTTAATCAATTTCTATTGTAAACACTTTTACAGCACAACACACTGTAAAGTTGTAAGTGATGTAAATTAATGAAAGTAATAAAAATAGATGATGTTCACTGGAAAACAAGAAAAATATAAATGTGAAGCCAGAATTGATGTAGAAAGGACGATTCAACTTACTTTATTTGTGTCAAAGCTGGCTCAAATGTTCGAGGTGTATTTATCTAAGGGCCTCGGCTGTATTATGTAAATCGACTACACTACAATATATTGAATTACATGACACTCAAAGTATATAAAAACAGACTTTACGTGTGGATAAGTGTATTCAAAATTGTAGTTTAAATATTGAACTATGGTAAGATATATTACACTTATTGTTTTATGCCATGTAGAAGACCAAACGTCTTACTTTTAAGTATGAACTATTGAAAGTTTATGTGTAATGTAATTTTGAACATGTCACAGCTATATTACAAATTACAGCTGTAACAAAACAGGTAATTTTTGCAAAATACGATAATTAAAACAGATTTAATCATTCGTTACAGTCATAATACGCTCCAGTCATAATTTGCACTTACTAAAGGTACAATACAGTAGTAGGCAATGTATGAAAAATGCGATTTTCAGTAATAAACCAGTACTCTGTAAAGTTTTAAAATAAACAAGAAATGACCTCAAATGTTCTATGACCACTTACCACAACTAAAACCAAATCATAAAATTAATAAAGTTATTAATAATATACAAAATATAAGTGTCTCTAAATAGAACATTGGTTGAAGGAATTCAACTTCTACGATCCTTCTAGAATATTAAAAAATAAAACTGTGAAATAATATCCATCCAGAAGCTTCTGGAAGGTTCCAGAGATCATCGATCTTGTGACGTAACTCTGCACAATAATCTCCAAAAACCCATTCAAACCCATGCATAGCGTCACTGAACTCTTCAAAATATCACATAACTGATGCTCCGTTAAAACTGAACGAGTAATCTAGGAAAGGCACACAACTTAAATAGTTCGTGTGAACAAAAGTGGTCTCAAAACGGATCCACTTTTTGTTCACACGAACGGAATATGGAGTACACCATATTCGAAGGTAGATTGATATAAACCATTACTTGACGTAGAGCTATTGCCTAAATGTCATTCAATAACTTATATCACTAGTTAAATTCAGCAAATAGTTTTTTTGTAACTATTCTTTTACTTTGAGGAGTTCAGCTTGACGAAGGATAATGTTACCTGACATTCTATTAAGATTTAGGTAAATCAAAGACCATTTTAAAACGTTATTCAATTATCAGTATTGATTTTTGCAAGCCATTCACTTAATTTATTGCAGCTGTTGTTTAGATAAAACTGCAGACACATTTGTTATAGGAAAATAAAAATAACAAAAGGATTTATTTAGTTCTATAATCTAACTAAAATGAAATGTATTAAAGGAATTATTTTGCACAGCTTCACATGGAATGAGCATTGAACTGTTACTTTCAATAAAAATAACATGGCTGGGAGACACGGTGGTCTCACAGGTCAGTAAATACGAATTCTGCCTCAACCTTCGCGAGAAACCTTTATGTTTTCTATTTGTCTTTCTTTATAATACATAGTATGCAACTCTTGTGTATTTATTTGTAGTTAGTAATTAGTAATAGTAATAACCTGATCACGTTATTACTAATTCGAAGGAAATGTTCAATAATGCAACTCAATAAACACACGTGTTTTATTATACACCTGAATATTTACAACAAATGGCTTTTTTCCTGCCTCTCAACACAAATGTCAATGTGTCTCGGTTATGTTTTGTCCGATTTTAATTTATTTAATTTTGATAGTAACATATTAGTAATTGATTTTTTTATTTTTCAGCATTTTCCGCAATTTCCGTTAAAAATTTTAAATCGTCACCATTTTGAAATTTTAAATTGGATCAAGTTATTTTTTTTAGAATAGGTCTCTATTGTTTAATATGCAATTTATAAGTGTGCCTACTGACTTATTATTTATTGTTTTATGTAAGAGCATGTACACAACTTCGATACCAAGGAAAATAAATAAAAATTGCAATTACCACTTTAGTTCATTTATTGAAAACAGAGTCCCCTTAGTTTATATATTTAATATGTACACGTACGCAGAACATAAGTAATTTTGTGTGCGTGCGCGCTTTGTGTGTGATTGTGAGTGCGGGTTCGTGCACGCATATACACATCCACCTATCAAAAGCTGCTGGCTAATTCAACATCGATGGATGTTGAAAAATCTATCCATCCATACTCGCATGCAAGCGTGTATTGTGCTTGCGTAAGAGTGTGTGTATGAGTGCATATTCATTTTTCTTAGTCAATCTACTTTCCACGTTTAGTTAAAATAAATTTGTTTTAAAAATTAGCCATTTTATGATAATAAATGATAATAATAAATCTATTTATTGTTTTCACATGTATAGTTTAGTTTCACAGGCAAAATTATTAATCACAATAAAAAGGCACATTTTATGAAAAATAAAAAAAGCTTAAATAACTAATGAAACAGAATTATAACTTAAGTGCCTAAATAAAGTACTCCAAATTAAATAATACATTCTTGGTTAAAATACAATAATATATAATACAGTTTAAACGCAACCAGATATAGACCAAATTATTAAACATAAGATTAATTTGTATTCAAACAGATATATTCAAAAACCAAAACAAACAAAAGAAAACATACATACTGAAACCTGTGAAAAACAACTGCGATCCCAACAGACCAAGGGTCTAATTATGGGGGCCACACGAAGAAAAAATATATTAATGATTAAGTCCTCCATGCCTGTACAAAAAATAACAATTCTTAATTTTTAAAATTAAAGGATTAGAAACTCTTTAATCTTCCAAACAATGCTTATTTGAATACATTAATTAAAAAAAAAAACAAAGAAAAAACAATCCAAGAAATGAATTTAAGTAATTAAATTAATTTATCTGTATAAAAGTGTGTAAAACTAAACAAAGATGAGAGCATGTTTAGGTATTAAATCAATAGAATATATATTTATTAATACCTAACCTACATGTGAAATTTTTAATTTTTTTCAATCAACCTACATGCACTTTATTTGTTTCAGTAGTTGGTAAACTATGTCTCAGACCGGAAGTACGAGTGAGACACGTTGGTACTTGTTCGTGAATTATACCCCATAAAGTGCCATTACTTCTATTGGCTCGGATAAAAGAATGGCACAAAAGAACAAAATGCCTCTCTTGTCTGGCATTTTTCCAAAAGTCCTCTAATAAACTACGATACAATGGATTAAGGGAATAAAAACTAGTACCTGGTCAGTGATAAACGAGAGTGCAATGTAACTGTCTCACTTGAAAAAAAATTCATTCTGTTGTTTTATTATATGCATGTGTTAGTTATTGTAAATTAAAATTCTTAGCAAACCATTTTGAACAAGTGGAGTTAATGTATATTTACTAGCCTATAAGATGCTGCAAAGAACCTCAGTGCCTTACGAATCAATCATTCCATTTATATTCAATGTATCTTAGTATCTATTTTTCTTCAGTCATCGATAGTTTCTGGGACTTTCCAGCAATAGCCTCCTACTCTAAACCAAGGTCACATTGAAAAGCTTTTCCTCGTCAATGTTATTTCTGTATTACCCGCGGTGTGTACATTCTTGGTTGGATGTAGCTCGCTAATGGGTATTGACGGCGGGCTCTATGGTTGTGATAGAGGGGAAGGTCGTCGGTTTGGTTGTGTGTGTAACAAAATAGATATAAAGTTTTTATTATACACAAAAATTTTTTATTAAATATAACTGTTTAATAAAATTGAAACTGTATAGTTAAATTGTTCAATATTTTCGTTATATTTGAGGTTTAAGTGTAATAAAAGGAAATTATGTATTTTTGTCACAAATAAATTAATTGTAAAGCAATACTTGCTCTCTATAAGTACATTAAATCTGACAAATGAAACTGAGATGCTATATTTTTTTAAATAAAACTGTAATAAATAATAAATTAACTTCTTTACATCTACTAAGTTTGGAACATAGCTACATTTGAGTACCATTTTATTGTAAGTGACTACTACATGTGTACACACATACAGCATACAGCACAGAGTAAAAACAATACGTTTAATGAAAAGTGAAAACCTAATTTCATGTTTAAGAAACCATAAAATTCGATGAAGTTTTATTGTGAGAAAATTCTTAACAAAATAGAGATAAGTTTATTTATACGAAGTTGCACGCAATATTTTATTTTAAATTGTAATCACTGATATAATTGCATTATCATAAAACGGGAACATTAAGTAGTAGTGTCAGAACCTTTGCGCCTAATAGTAATTATTTTGTTAAAAATAATATTTTATTAATAAATATATGATAAATATTACTATAATACTACTGAAAACTGTTACAATATACAACAACTCGTATGTTATAGCGGAATGCTTGTATATAATACGTGAAGCCATTTATTGTCAACACAACTCCTCCCTTATTTCTTGATCAATTTAAACAGTTGGGATGTCAAAACATTTACTTCTGTTCATAGTTGTGCAATGAGGTTTTAATTCTCAAATATTTTCACCCTGAAGGGTATGGGAGGTCTTCAAATAACGTTTTTTGGCCATAAGAATAACACGGAGAGAGGTTATAATGAATCGGAAAGTAACAGGAGTTAAAATTTAAATAATAACATTCCAAAGGTAGCTGTTGGATGTAAACAATGGTGTTTGTAATATTTAGGAGGTTATATCCTTCATCTTATACCAAAGAAGGTTGTAAGCATAGTTTTATTCACATTCGATTGTAGGGATTCATTCTACTGGACTTGGAGAATTCAATGGTAAACTTATGCAGTTATTTTATTTATTTATTTAATCAATAACTATTTGACATTTATAGAGATTAGATTGCTTAATACTATATATAACATTTAACAATCTTTTGTGATGTTTAATAATCAAGATCGATTTCGGTCTCGAAAGATTATCTTCAGTTGTACAAATATAAGAGGCTGTAAAAATGCTTAGATGTAGAATAATTATTTTAAAAGCTAATATTATAAAAATGTTACTAAAATTGTAGATGGATAAGTTGTAGATCTTGTTAAACCTGCATCTTCATGATAGATGTTTCAAGATGATCAACTTAAACTTATGAAGGAGAATGATGAACGTCGCGGCAATGTAAGTACGACTTCGTAACCTCGAGTAACACTCTCTATGGCAGAATATGGAGATTGACGGTATCCCTGAGACCAAGAATGAGGATATAAACCTGATTCTAAGAGATGTGGCCAGTGCGATCAGAGTGGAGTTAAAAGCAGAGAGGGTGGTAGCTGATCATCGTGTCCCCTCATACAATAAGAAGAGAAAGAACCTTGCCCAGCATAGTACGATTCTCAACCTACAAGGAAAGGAATGCCTGGATCTCGGGGTACAAGGAAGTTCCACCACTCACGGCCAACATAGTAAACTCCAACTTGAGCATCAACGAACATCTGAGCCCGGAAAATAAAAGGTTACTAATCTAAAACCAAGGAGGTGGCAAAATCCAAAGGCTACCAGTATGTATGGTGTGCATATGGCAAAATCTTTATTTGAAAACAAAATAGGAAAAAAAATTTGAAAAATCATGCTACTTTCAGATTTAGATAAATTGTAAATATCTAAACAGCTACGTTTATGAATTTGTATCTTCATTTTCTATACTAAACAAATTGTTTAAATATCATTAAAGTTAATAAATATCTAATTGGCTCTTAACTACTGTAATATCTACAATAAACTCGATCCTACATTTTCACTCTCAACATATTTAATCTATCCACAGCACACAAAAATATTAGGAGTTAAAGAAAAAAATGTTGATTTATTTTTAGTTTACTTAGCAAAATTAGATTAAAAAATAGATATAATGATATTAAGCAAAATTTGGATTTTTGATGATGAGAATGCTAGCTATAAAATACCTAATTACTCTGCTACATACAACTGCAATAACACATATAGATCAGGAGGTTTAGTAATATTTATTAATGAAAGATTACAGTACAAGTCTGTTTAATTCAAACTGTGGATGTTATAATTTTAGACATTTACTTTAAAAATCTATTTTTAGTCTAGTAGGAAAATATAGACACCATGAATTTTCTGTAAATAGCTTTTTATTAGTCTAGAGCAAATTTTGCCGAAATTAAAAGACAACGCTATTATAATAGGTGATCTGATTGTAGATACAATCCGTTATACCATAGAGCCTGGTAATTCGTATCACTGTTGTACAATCAGGGATTTTACCCAATTATTGACAAACCAACAAGAATCACAAGAGATTTACAAAGTTGTATTGACCATATTTGGGCAAGATACAAACATTTATTTTTTTAAAAAAACAGGCATTTTTCATGGATTAACTGACCACAGTTTAATAGCCCTAGTAATAAATAACGTAACTCCGTCTGCACAGCCAAATGAAGTTAAGAATTTGAAACGTATCAATTTTGAAGGAGTTAAAAAATATATCAAAACTGCTTATTGGGGTAGTATACATCAATCAGTTACAGTAGATGAAGCTGTAGATTGTTTTTACAAAATTCTTAATGAAGCTGTCAATAGCAACATAGAAATTTAAACTATAAATAAAAAGATGCAAACTGCTAAAATTAAAATTCTATGGATAAATAACTACATTCCAAAAAATATTGATGATAGAAAAAAAATGTTTACAACTCTTTAAATCAGACCTTATGATAATAGATTAATTAATAGTTTTACTAAGCTTAAGGATATTCTTAGTGTAGATATAACAAATGTAAAGAAAATGTATTATGATAAATTATTTGAAAAACATGCCGGAAATTGTAATGATCAATGGAAAATTATTAACAATTTAACTGACGGTATAAAGAAGAAACCAATAATTAAGTTATAGATAGATGAAGGAAGAGAATAAACCTCAGAGTATAGGGAATTTGTTTAATGATTATTTTGTTTCTGAACCTCTTAAACTCGTTACAAAAACAGCTGGTTTCGATGCAGCTGCTCTTGACTATTATTGTCAACTGCAGCCACTTTCCAATTTTTGAGTCCAGTCACTGCCTTAGAAATATCATCCATTATGGAAAATTTAAGAAATAAAAAATCCACCGAAAACTATGGGTTTACAGTCTTATTAATTAGGCATATTGAATCAGATATATAACATAATTTAGCTATTATTTTTAATCTGAGTTTCTCCGAGGGCAGCTTTCCTTCAAAATTAAAAGATGCAACTGTTGTTCCCATTTTTAAAAGGAAACAGAAGCCTATTACAGAACTACAGACCTCTTGTCTGTACTCTCTAAGATATTTGAGAGATGTATGAGAAATAGATTAGAAAACTTTCTTAATAGAAAACATTGTCTATAATTAAATTAGTTCGGTTTTACCAAAAATAAAAGCACAGAAACGGCATTGGAAAATGTTGTATCTATAGTATACAAGAAAACAACAATAGTATTTATAGACTTTGCCAAAGCGTTTGACGTGGTAGATCACGATATTTTGCTGGAAAAACTTAATTCTGCAAGAATAAGGGGGCCTTGCTTTGAGTTGGTTCCAGAGCTTTCTGATAGGAAGAAATCAGCAAGTAAAAATTAAAAATTGTTTCAGCGAACTAAGACCAATTTTAAAAGGTGTACCCCAAGGGCCAGTGCTGTCAGCTACGTTACTTTTAGTTTTTATAAATTATTTATTAAAAGTACCTTTAGAAGCAAAATCTCTCGCCTTTGCCGATGACATTTCCATCAATATTCTGAGAATAACTGATTGAACGTTTGGGCAAACTTGAACAAAGATCTCCGTAGTCTAAGATTATGGTGTGAAAATAATGAAATGATCGTTAACGCTGAAAAAACTACATTTATTAATTTTGATCTGAGACAGTTTTCTTTTGACGATACCTTAAAGTTCCACTATAAAAATTGTTTAAACTTTGATCAATGTAACTGTCCACCTATTCACCAAGTAGATAACATCAAATGTTTAAGTATAATTGTATATGATAACCTGTCCTGGAGGTTCACATAAATCAATTACATATACAATTAAGAATAAATATTAGAAAATGTTTATTTTCTTAGTACTTTAGTTAGTGAACATATTATGCGTATATTATACATAGCACTAATTTAGTCTGGATTTTAATTATTGGGTGATTTATAATTGTCGAAACGAAAATGTCTGTCGTTGGGGCCTAAAATGAAGGAGGTCAACAACAGAGGGGTATACGTCGTTGGGATCTAGGATGAAGGGGTTTAAACAACAGAAGGGTAAACGTCGTTGGCCCTAGAATAAACGAGTTTAACAACAGAGGGTTATACGTCGTTGGGCTCTAGGATGAAGGAGTTTAAACAACAGAGGGGTATACGCCGTTGGCACTAGAATGAAGGAGGTTAACAACAGAGGGTTATACGTCGTTGGGCTCTAGGATGAAGGAGTTTAACAACAGAGGGTTATACGTCGTTGGGCTCTAGGATGAAGGAGTTTAACAACAGAGGGTTATACGTCGTTGGGCTCTAGGATGAAGGAGGTTAACAACAGAGGGGTATACGTCGTTGGGCTCTAGGATGAAGGAGTTTAACAACAGAGGGTTATACGTCGTTGGGCTCTAGGATGAAGGAGTTTAAACAACAGAGGGTTATACGTCGTTGGGCTCTAGGATGAAGGAGTTTAAACAACAGAGGGTTATACGTTGTTGGGCTCTAGGATGAAGGAGGGTAACATCAGAGGGTCATACGCCGTTGGCACTAGAATGAAGGAGGTAAACAACAGAGGGGTATACGTCGTTGGGCTCTAGGATGAAGGAGGTTAACAACAGAGGGTTGTACGTCGTTGGGCTCTAGGATGAAGGAGGTTAACAACAGAGGGTTGTACGTCGTTGGGCTCTAGGATGAAGGAGGGTAACATCAGAGGGTCATACGCCGTTGAGCCTTAGAATGAAGGAATTTTAACACCAGATATGTATACGTCGCTGTACATCTTCGTATTGTATTTGGCCATCAGCTGTTTGTAACTGAAAACTTTCTACCACTCATATTCAGTAACACTAGCAGTTTCCCCTCGAGTGTCGTAGGAGCATTCAGTTGGATTTAATTAAATGTCTTCGTTGATAAACAATGCGAAAGACAATGGATATATTAATACAGCTTTATAATTAACGTGGTACCAAAGTAATGACACATTTTTGGATTGATCATACTAATTGTTTAAGTTAAACCCCTTTTTTACAGAGAAGATTAATTGATCAGCTAAAATTAAGACATTTTGAAGAATTATAGTTTACTAGCTGTACCCGCCCGCTTCACCGGTCATAATATTGAGTTTGATTTAGAACCTAATAGCTGAAAGAATTCCAGCATTTTTGCTTCTTCTACCAATATTAGATTTTTTAGGAGGCATGTCATAAAAAGTAAACTGCAAAACAAATAATTATTTATTTTTTATTTTCACGTTTCACCACATGTTTTAATTTCCGAGGAAAAAAGTTTAACACCAAATACAGATCACCTGATCAAGTAAAAGTAGTGTGTGCTACACTCTCAAGGTGAAATGTAGAACTACAATAAATCAAAACATATACAGTACTGTTGTTTTGAGAACTTCAATCTGCTTATGGCATGCGAAACTACATTAAACCACTCAGTCATATGTTTTTTGTAAACAATTCAGATTCTCCATTTGAATAACATGGGATCTTTAGGAGCCCGTGGGGCGGGACCCTGTGGACGGATCTGCATCAAACTTCACAGAAACCATCTCGGGAGTATACAGGACAACATCCTAAAGTTTAATGGCGATCGGTTGGATGGTTTGGCAGCGCATAAACTTCAAACATATATATATATATATATATACAAACATCCTCTTTTATAAATATAGATATGCGCTATTAAATTTAAAAAATTTAAACTTTGAAAAGTATAATATAAAATCTCTTAATTACGAGTATGTTAGTAAATATTTGTCACTTTCGTGGTAAGTATGGTTGGACATTACAATGGCACTCCTGACAACTACTTTAGTATTTAAGTAATTTACATAACTTAGTTGGTCATGTCTAGTTTTTAATACTATCAATACATACAGCTTATTTTTATCTTCGAACATTATAAAGTTGGATTAATATCAAATATGGAATAATTTTAAAAGGTGACATTTAAATGACTTTCAGTTATATGAAAAATATTAAAGACTACATTGTCAGTCAGCTTATTTACACATGCTTACTCTAATGCTTGTCACATCATGCTTCCATTCGCTAGTATTTGCAGAGAAAGATCCCTTGGGGGAATGTGTAAGCCTCTTTCCACCGGTGTAAAGTTGTGGATGTTCACTCCTTGCATCATAGATGTAAGTAGTTTACTGGTTACAAAGTAGTTCTAAATCTCTCTTTGGTTCTCCAATAAAAGAATGAATAGTAAACTGTTTTTATTTTACATCTAAAACCGGTTTATAATTAAAAAGATGTGTGAACTAAAACTTGATAATGCTTGCTTATAATATTATTTTATACAAGAAATAAGTAGATCGTTTCTCATACATCGATGTATATGTATTTAAGTTTAAGAAATTCAAATGATTTTCACTAAAACTCTTCAATTAATATAGTTATTAACACAACACCTATCACAACTATTCATGATATCGGCTTTTTCCTTGTGTTCATTCTGCCTACAAAAGCAAATATGCAAAAAGCATTACTTAGATGTATGACGTACTGCATCTCAAGTAAACAAGGGAGTCACTAATGTCTCTCAGGCAGAACTGGATCACGTGACTTGATCACACTGTACTTTAGCATAGTTAACATAGTAATGTCTCCCAGGCAGAACTGGATCACGTGACTTGATCACACTGTACTTTAGCATAGTTAACATAGTAATCCAACTCCTGAATGTTACACTTTCTGATGTAAGAACTCCAAACATTCACTCAATAATTGAATTGCCTTCTTGTGGCGTTGAACTGTTGCTCATAGATTACAATTTCTACTAAACATTCTTATTCTTCTCTATTCTTGGTGTTTTTTATAGCCTAAATAAGTACATAAATAATCTGTTTTATGATGAGGGATATACGTTTTTTATGTTCAAAATTGGTGATTAATCATCACCATCAATTTGAACATTCCCAGAAATTGCCAATACGTGTTGGCTGTATTGTTACTGATTTCGTATCTTCAGTAATAAGTATGGATAAAGTCAATTTGCACTACTCTATTTATAAAAAGCTAATAAAATCCGAGAGAAAAATACGAGGTTAGAATTAAAATAAGTAATCATTATTTTATAAAATAGTTATTCTAAATAGTTTACAGCTATATAGAATTATTTTCCAATGGTTAAGTATATTTTCCGTTATAGTAATATTCTGGTATTCCAATTTTCTAGTTTTTCGATACGTTATTATTTATTAAACGATATATAAAATTGATTATTTACCAGGATAACAATTTAATAAATATTACATTATTTATTAATATAAAGTGCACATAAGAAATAAATAATTTTAGTTTATAAAACGTCCGCGGACATTTCCCGTTAATTAACTGCCACTACTTTTTCCATGACTTCACTACCACTACTTTTCTATCGCAATTACTTTTGGGTTAGGTTTAATTAGGTTAGGTCAGGTGGCTACTAAAGTTGATCACAAACTGGTAAATCCAATGATTGACTTACCGCCGAATGTGTTCTCCGTGTGTAAGATCTTGGAAAGTGACAAGATAAGGCCAGTTATATCAGATGCTTAGTGGATGAGTAATAACTCCAGTGGGCGTAAATATTATTTGGCAACAGTTTTTAGAGCAATATAATATTTATCAAGTGTTAGTGAGTTAAAGGAAACAAAAAAAGTAGTGGTAGTGAATTAACGGAAAAGGTCCACGTTCGCTTTTGTTGTATAGATATTTTCTATTCAGCCTTTTTTAATGGGATATGACTAGCAATATAAACGGCTGTGTAACGTTACCAGATCCAATAATGTCCTAACCAATGTAAGTAGATGCTTGTTAAGAGTAAAATTACAAACAAGTACCATAGACCTGAGAATGATGTATCAATGATTACATTAAAAACCTCTCTCATCCTCGGTTCGGTGACTGAGACAATCACATGGAGATTTTGATACACTCCATGATATATTTGATACACTCCATGATATCTTTGATACACTCCATTCCGTCGCAGTGACATACTGTACTGGATGAACCATTGAGGTAATATACTTCCACGCTCTCTTCCAATATTGTATTCTTACCACTTCTTCACCTCGATGGTAATATTCCTTTTTATCAATGTCAGTTCATAATAATGTTTAGCTTCCTAACAAAACATTACCGTTCATTTACTTAACAAAACTAATTAAAATCATATAATGTGTTCGTTTTTACTCTGTAAACTTTAGGTACGTGTTAAAAAAAAACAATATTATAGCGATCAAATTCGGCAAACCACGTCTACGTACCTCAGACCAGAAACGAAAACAAATCCCTCTTTTGACAATGCTGATTTCTTTAGTGAATTCCTCTAGTCTGAGGAAGGTGAACGTTGTTTACCGAAATCAAATATGTACGTTCTCTAGTCATATTGCAATAAATTTGTGTTGTTTATCTTGTTTTATTGTTTTTATAACCACCTCATATGCCAAATTATTCAATTTAAATTCTGATTACGTGTTTTTCAACTGAATAGTTTAATAATGTCACTCTGCAGATAGTACCAGGAAATCGGTAACAATGTCTAGGACAATAAAAACACAGAAAGCAACCCCCAAATGGTAATAAACGGACATATCACGGACAGTGTCTTATTTTAAATGTTAACATTCCAAGTCTGTTAAATTAATCCAAAATGATTTGGAATTGATATATGACCGACAATGTCTTATTTTTTTAATTCATATCAACCACATTTAAGATGACGATTGTAAAAGTAACTTACTAAGTAATAAACAAACATGTTTATGACTTCATATGTATATGAAGTCATATTAATGTAGGCGTTCTATATCTGGTACACTCAGTAATAGGGTAAACGTATATGTCAGTGAATATATTCAGTGAGTTATTTTTTATATATATATATTTTATATATATATATATATATATATATATATATATATCTTCCTTGACGTTCAGTATCTAAATACTAAATGAATTAATGTATTCACCATTGTGATAGTAAAAATTATAAAAATTAAAGTAAAAGTAAATATTCTATTTCTAAACTTGCATTTGTTAATTATTTATGTTTATCCACTATAAACTCAAAAGAAACATTATAGCTTCAATTATTTTGTAATGAAAGAAATTTTGTTCCTCTATCCCTTGTGTAGTGTAGGAACCCCCTTTTTTATTTATCATCCAACCTTTGTTTGATAACTAACATAAATATTCTTCTCACGTAATTTGGTTTCATTTATTGATTAGTAAATTATATACGTAATATTTAAACTATATAGTCCTAGAACATTTTAAATATTTGTTATAGCAGAACATGTTTTCTGTCTGCGGCATGAATGTTGTTTCGAATAAGATTAATTAATTTGATGTGCGAAAGGAGTCAAACACTCCAGAAATAATATTTTGTATTTCGTAAAAAACTAGCAAAAAATAATAAAATAAGTTTAAGTAACAAATTAATACTACTAAAGTGTTTTAGTCTTTAATGTATTTAATATTTAATCAATGATAATGATATTCAATTTTGAAAATTTTACACTATTTTTAGTAAAATTATGGATTTTCTCTAATACTTCTATGAAAAAATTATTGTTTGCCATAAATTAGAATGTGAACACTGTATATTTTGCACAAATCAAGTTTAATACATGAAAAGTACAAGACTAAATTCCTACAAAAGCGCTTAACCGTTTTCAGCCCAGAGAGATTTATAGATAAAGCCTATTACAATTGGAAAATTGCAATGAAGATTTAATATTAAATAGTTACATTCTTACACTAATTTCATGAGGAAAGAATAATTGTAAGCCTGTCAGTTTTAAATGGAAACTAAAACTAACTAAAATGAACAGTACATGACTATAAACCTCTTTTTCTCTCTACTTCATTTTCCCAATTACTAAAACTGTATGAAAGTATTTTTTTGAATGTTACATAGAAAGAGAAACATCATAAAGATTCGCCGGTTTTAAATTAATTCGTTAAGGTATAGGATTTCTTTCTTTGCTAATAAAAGAGAAAACATGGCAAAACGTTCATGTTGTCGGCCTATTCAAATATTAATTCAAAGAGGTTCAGTTTTCACTAGGATCTGTTTTTATTAAGTGTTCAAGTGTCACTACCACTCAGTCGTAATGTCTACTGATATTTCTTTATTGCGTTCCTTACTTCCGTTTGTCATGATATTTTTGGATTATATGATGTAAGAGACCTATTGTTTCTATTCGACAGGGTCGACACCATCATCTTTTCCAATGTAGCCTATGTGTTGTAAGTAATTATTATATGGCTTTTCATCAACTTGGTAACTGGAAATGTTTTTTTTAATCCCAATTAAGCATCTGGGGATCGACTTAGCTGTTTTCTTGCTTAGTTTAATTTCTGAATAATACGAGCATAAAAACGTTGTGTATATCCTATACTTAAATGGTGTTATAGGTATCTTACCAATTTGGTGAAAATTAAATAATTGATCATAAGATTTATAAACACAAATTGTATTCCCTAAGTTGTTTCAAAATCACAAGGTCTACGCTATCTGAACTATCTGATCTATGTTTTCTATTCTACTCAATAAAATTGGTTTTCGTCGTTTTATCTATTCGTCAAGAGTTGTTAAGTAAATTCTAGATGATTGATCTAGGATAAATCATGGGAAAATTTCCAAACCAACGTAAGTATTCTCTGAAATATTTCGAATCCAGTTTTCATTTCATCTCACTTCCACTTTATATTTCTCTCAAAATCGAAAATAATTTTCTCTTTGAATCGTCTTGGGTTTAGAACCTGAAAATATTTCCCTTTCATCTCTCAGATATTGCAATTTTTGGCAGAACCACTGACGATGATACTCCGTGAGAATCTGTGTATCTTTAACTCAAGTTTTTGGCAGAACCACTGACGATGATACTCCGTGAGAATCTGTATATCTTTAAGTCAAGTTTTTTACACATAATTCTTATTTTTTGGAGTGATTCCATTTCGTAAGTACAAAAACAACTAGGCCCATCATTATACTATCCGCTGTTGAAAAATTAACGCAATCTCATTAATTGCGATGTTATCAATATAGTCCTATTAATGCATGATAAAAAACAGCTACACGTGATAAATAATAAACTCTCCCCTCATCGGCACAAGTCAAAGTGCAATGTCAAGGTAATGTAACAACGTCCTTGAGAAAAGTGCTTTCTTAGCACGCAACGATAAAAGTCACGATTCTATTTACTGACCACACTTGCCGTAAATTAACCTTTTCTTAGAATTCAGAATGTAATAACGTTATAGAAAATATTGTTTGAAAATTACTGGATAAACTATAATACTATTATAAACATAAAGATTATTTAAATTAAGAATCAATTAAGAACTGCCATGTAAGTGTGAAAGAAATTTTCTTTATATTTAATGACTGTGAAAGGGAATTTATAGAAAAATAATATCCGGGATTGTCTTTGCAATCTTATACTGATAAATATGTAATCTTACTTTGGCAGTTCAATGTGAGACATTAGTTAAAGGGTTAGTTGAACCGAGTTTCTCACCTAAATCCAGTGCAGCTACATAATGCTCAGTGTACTGGGAGAAAGTTGTGTATAAGTGGATACTCGTATTTACGTTGCAAATCTAGACTATGTTTAGAGTGTATTTATGTGTAATTATTCATTTTACATAAACGAGATACGACATAATACATTGGCTGAACTGGGTCAACATTCGGCTTTATTTTCACGAGAAATAATTTTTATTCTGAAAAAAAACATGTTTTATCAACAAAATTAAAAAATTCAATTTGACATTTTTTAGTATTTTTTGTTGTATCCTGACGAACTGCGGTCATTCTTTATTCCTTATGGAAAAACGCAAGGAATACTTACGTGACACATCTCACATTGCTGCCATAAGTATGATGTTCATAAACAGACATAACTGACCACCATAAAACCTTGTATTTATTGTAATTTCACCGTTCGGTAGGCCATTACGGAGCCCAGGCACACAAATTTTACGCAAATTTAAAATTTATAAGTTAAGCCATGAGTTATTAGATTGCGATTGGTTCGAGAAAAGTGTTTTTATAGATAAAAGAATATTTAATTACAAAACTACTTCTTTATTCTAATTTTTCGTAAAAAGCAGATTAAAATTAAAAAATTAATGGACCCAAAGAGTTGGCACAAACTTTTCCCCATATTAAACACTAAAAAATCAACACTGAAATTTTTTGTGTTTCATTCCCAAATAGGTTTTTTTGCCATAGCTCAAAAACTAGTCAGGTTAGAGAAATAAAAAATGCAGCTTTTACTAAAATATTTTAAATTGTAATTTACATTTTTTCCTAAAAATGTGATTAAAATTGTTATAGCTGTTTTTGAGAAAATTCCATTTTTGTATCTTATATGCCCATCAAAATATAAAAACTTAAATTTCAAAAATGTGAAAAAGTTGTCTGAAGATATTAGCAAAATACATCTGCATACCAAACTTCATTAAAATTGATCCATCTGTTTGGTCTCCAGCGAACTGCACATACACATAAATAGACACCGACAGACACAATTTTTTTTCGAAAAACCTTATTTTTTTGTTTTAGGGGGTCCTAACATGGATTTCTTTTTACGATTACAATGCTTTCTCTATGCTAACGCATATGGGAGAAAGTACAAAAAAAAAACTGTATTTGTAATTAATTTTGTTGTAAAAAAAAGAATTGATATTCAAACGGAAAATTGTTATTTTTTTAGTACAGTGAGTGTAAAGTGCTTAGTTACTGATTTATCATTATCAATAGCACCGTTGATGGGTGGGTAGGTGGGTCATCAAGAAACTCGAGTGGGGGCGGGGGGGGGGTTGTGGAAAGATTATGATTGTATTGCATAGAAGACGTTTTATAAAGGATAAATGGATAGGATACAATAATATTGTGGTATCCTATATGGCCTTGAAATATACGTCTAGTGTACAAGATCGAAAACAATAAGAAATGTAAATGGAATGGAGAGGGGGAGGTTGGTGGTTTTAACATGCATACAATCAGTTCATAATTGAGGAAAAGTTAACAAACAAAATTAATCACGAATATGGAGAAGAAAAGGTAAATTGAATTATTTTCATGATTAAATAATTATTTGACAACTAGATAAAACATTACAATCTAATTTAAAATCTCAAAACGTGATAACATCAAGATCGTATTGGTTTATGTAAGAAGCGCTTAACAGTTACAATTCTTAATTTTCACTGTACAAGTCAACTATGGGAAAGTTTAATATTTATCATGAAATGTTCATTACAACTTATTTTTAGCTCTCATGTGAAATTAAGTTATTTATTAAAATTAGATATTTTAGCCCCGGACTGACAATTAATATTTACTTACGTGATTTAGTCAATCTGTCCACTAGGTAACTTGACGACGTGTGTCAAGACAAAAGACTCATCATCATCAAAAAGAAGGGGGATAACAGAAGTGTACTCCAGTTCTTGTCCATAAATCACCCACAGAACTATACATGCGTGCAATAATGTGTTTTGCGTGTGTGAACTTTATATGAAAAGGGTTTCAAGTTCATCGAACAGAAAAAAGTGAACTGATGTTGAGTCTTTTGACTTAAAACGCGTAGTCAAGTTATCTAGTGGACAGACTGACTAAAACACGTAAATAAATATTAAGTTATTTATTGAACATGTTACTATTTTAGTAAATATCGGAAAACACGTGATTAAGCCGTAAAAGAAAGCATGACAAGTTTTAATTGTTAGTAACGTTCACACACATTCAAACGCTCGTAAATATGACAACAGGAGATTCAGCCATCACTATCATCACTAACTTTACCAAAAAACTTGTAATATACCAAATATTCAAACATAAATCAACCACAACATAAAGTGTGAGGCATTGTTAATTGAAGCAAAATATCATAAACTTAACATGACCCATGATTGAGGTCACCGGCGAGGACTTTTATACGAATTACAAAGTCGGCTTCTGCAATCAATCGGTCGTTGTCTTTGGTCAGTTATTTTAGTATTTATGGAGTCAACCAAACTGTCTCTACGCACCATCATGTATTATGTATATAAAACCAATTAAATGTCTCTCATCCAGGCCAGTATTGGAGAGGTGGTACACATATTCCCATTGCATGGCCTATCTTCTCGTAAGTAACACAATCGAGCGTACTATCCTTGATTATTACTTGCAGAAAATATTTCACGTAATATGAATGTTGAAGTAGTTAGAGAGGTCTGCCACTCTGTTGGTTACAACAGCATTACTACAGAAGACAGCTGTACGGTCACCTTACTTAACGTAATATGAATGTTGAAGTAGTTAGAGAGGTCTGCCACTCTGTTGGTTAGAACAGCATTACTACAGAAGGACAGCTGTACGGTCACCTTACTTAACGTAATATGAATGTTGAAGTAGTTAGAGAGGTCTGCCACTCTGTTGGTTAGAGCAGCATTACTACAGAAGACAGCTGTACGGTCACCTTACTTAACGTTATATGAATGTTGAAGTAGTTAGAGAGGTCTGCCACTCTGTTGGTTAGAGCAGCATTACTACAGAAGACAGCTGTACGGTCACCTTACTTAACGTTATATGAATGTTGAAGTAGTTAGAGAGGTCTGCCACTCTGTTGGTTAGAGCAGCATTACTACAGAAGACAGCTGTACGGTCACCTTACTTAACGTAATATGAATGTTGAAGTAGTTAGAGAGGTCTGCCACTCTGTTGGTTAGAACAGCATTACTACAGAAGACAGCTGTACGGTCACCTTACTTAACGTAATATGAATGTTGAAGTAGTTAGAGAGGTCTGCCACTCTGTTGGTTAGAACAGCATTACTACAGAAGACAGCTGTACGGTCACCTTACTTAACGTAATATGAATGTTGAAGTAGTTAGAGAGGTCTGCCACTCTGTTGGTTAGAGCAGCATTACTACAGAAGACAGCTGTACGGTCACCTTACTTAACGTTATATGAATGTTGAAGTAGTTAGAGAGGTCTGCCACTCTGTTGGTTAGAGCAGCATTACTACAGAAGACAGCTGTACGGTCACCTTACTTAACGCTTAAGTTACTTTTATCGTTACTTATTGATCTGTAGATATCTTCACCGTTAAGTACTTTGGAAGACAAGGCCACACTAACAAAGTGCCTCGACCTAAGTTTCTGCCACCTTTCTAGTACCAAACTTTTTGAATTTTTTGTATTCATTCAGGGCTGGATTTTACAAGTGAAAATAAATCAGTCGACAGTAAATCTAATCATTAGTAAATGGCTTTCCGCCTTTGCGAACCTGTACACATTTACGTGTCATCGTATATACCTTTCATTATACAATTTTAAATACGGTAGCCATAATTGTTAATGTAACGAGGTTAATAAATAAGTTACCGTTAAATGTTTATTAAAAGGTGCTTAAAATGTTGACTATAGCAAAAATGCCTAACACTTACTCGTTTAAATGAAACTCGATAAATTAGGAGAGTAAATTCTTTTTAAATTTTAGTTATATAATTTTTAACACGCATATAAAGTTTGAGAAGGACATGGTAAACAATATTTAATATAATTTTTTATCTAAAAAATAAAATAATACATTATTGTTAAAATTAAGAAAATAAAATATGGAACATTTTTTACTTAATTTTCTTAATTATTCCGATCCCAAAAATCAAAATAGTGACTCCATATGTGTTACACTATCGATTGGTTTACGTCATTATATTACTTCGACATTGTATTTATTTTATTTTAAGATGGTACTGAATATAATTATTAAAAAATAATTGATTAGTTAGATAGTAAAGATAAAATAGATAATAACGTGATAAAATATAACTGAATATTTTACCATATTATTATCAATATGGTGTAACATAATCATATCGGACATAATAAAATAAGAGAAAATTTAACTTTTTTTTAATTTCACGTTTAATGCATACTAAGTTTTAATGCATTACAAAATGTTTTCATAATTTTGCACTTTTCTTACAAAGAATCAAATCTTTCCATATTCTATTAACACAATAATAGGGATGAATAATTTACCAGATAAATGGAATATGAAATTGATGTTTAACTCTCAGCCTGGGTTCCAACTACAGCTTAATTGGTTAAGTAATTGGTCTTTAAACAAGACTATCCATAGAGACTAGATCTTATTTATGTTTCTATAGTTTTAATACCTCGAGAAAAACATCTGTATTCTTCCCCGAGCTTAATACATTAAATAGGTTCTTGAATTAAGTTTTTTTTAGTTTGTTCTCTTATGAGTTTGTTTCTTGTCGGTCAAATTTATATTTAAAAATGGCGACTTCCTAGCCTGGTGGCTAGTATTCCTAACTTCAATACAGGTTTCATGGGTTCAAATACAGGGAGGTTAAACTACATTTAGCTTGATGGGTTTGGACCGCTGTCCCTTAACAACGTTAAAAGTCTAATTAAAAATGCCTCTGGCGTAGTTATAAAATGAGACCCATCCCCTCACCAAAGCTGGTAAGCGTGACAACCGGGGGATGGCTCAAAACAAGTCGAGCGATGGGATCACGGGTGGCAGTTGGAGGGTCAAAATAATACTCGGCATTTGAGCAAAACTAATTTATTTCCAATTAAACCAACAAATAATCAAAACTTGGCAGAAGGCCACAATAAATAGACGCAATTAAATAAATAACAATAAACACTAAAATTAACAAGATTCACCAAAGCTACAAAACCCACAAACTCTACAAAAAACCAAAATTAACAACTACATGGTGTATGGCCTATCTGCAGCCTAGCCAGAGACACCCCAAACGTAAGCAAATTTTAAGCCCCAAATAAAAGTGAAAATTTAGAAAACTTCTGGCAAACAACAATTAAACCGGCAATTTAGCCCAAATCCCATAATTCCACCGGGCCAGGGATTAAGCCGGAATCCCTGGGCAGCTCCGAATTAGAAGTTAAGTAAAAGTCCCATAATCCCCTTTTGGTGAGTTTAAAAAATTAAACAATTTAAAAAAATATATAAAACGGTCCCGTTCGAGCAAAAATTCATTTCCAAACCCCCCCTAATACACTTAACAAAAAATAAATAACGATCACTAGGCCTAAACATAACAATAAATAATAACATAACTTAACAATAGGGACCTAACAAATATAAACTCTAAAAAATCTAACAACAAAATAAACTAATTAAACTAAATAACAAGAAATATAACTAAATATTAACATCAAAAAGTTCCTTTTGTTTGTATTTTAAGTTCTTTTTCCTTTTATATAAAAAAAATACATATAAAGGTCCCCATGGCTGTGTTGCCCACTTTGTCCCATCAGTTTTAGGCCTAGGCACAAATTAAACAGTTCCACAAACTTTTTTTCTTCTTTTATATTTCCTGTATTTCACTGTCTTTTTTTTTTTTTTTTTTTGTTATTTTTTTCATGTAAATATTAAGCAGCAAAACCCCCAGCTCAGCCGCCGAGAAACAATGACATAGAACGCACTGACCTGAGGACAGAAGACTTCTACCACCAAAGATGTAGGGCGGGTAGCGGGCAACTCCAGGCTCCAACATGGTCCTCAGGCCAGGCTAGCAGTGCAGATGGTAGACAATCCCCGGACGGCAGGCCGAGGGCTGAACGTCCCACTCAAGGACCCTGGACTGCAAGGCAACCACAGCACATTAAAAACAGTCCAGCCATCACAACAAAAATACTACACATAACCCCTAATACAGATATGGCAAAACAAAACGGAAACAGACAAAATTGTACATGATTGGCTCACACTAGAAACATAAAAGATCAATTTTTTAGGCTATGGATACATGAGCAATAGGTTATAACATGAAAATCAAAGGGTACAGCTAGGCTAGGTTATTGGCAAAGAACAAAAAATATGGTAAATCGGTAACTACAACTGTAAAAAGGCTCAACAAAACATTATACAGAACTACTATTGACAATAAAGGCAGATATAAAAAGCATTAACGGTAAATAACGGTAAAAAGTAACATGGAGCACATGGCTCAAACCTAGGTTAACAAAACTAGACAAAGAAAATACAAATT
>JAQJVL010005557.1:0-34556 GCA_035578905.1 Stictocephala bisonia | reverse complement strand
ATTAAATAACATGTGATAAATTTTAATAATTTTCAATGCAGGATTAAGAGAATGGTAGGGGTTAAAGATTATAGTGTTTATGATTATGTTCAAAATAGCTCAACATAGTATTAAATTAAGGGAATAATAATAATAATAAAAATATGTATTTGACTTATGAAAATGTATTAATATATTTTTCTTAAAGCAATTAAAACTATTGACTATTTAATGTTCCCAAAGTCACTTATCTATTTGTATGATGAACATTTATCACCATTGAGCTATGGAGAGAGACTTTAAAACATTTAATGTATAAATTTAATCTTAAATAATCATTTGTAATAAGAATTGTAAATTCATTCACATAGATTTTCTCTCAAATAGCTTAAGCTATAGAGATAATCAAACAACTGTTAAGAAAAATAGTATTTGCAAATGATTAATATATTTGAATTTGAATTGTAATTGACATATTTTTACTTACACTGAGCTATATATATATTTATTTGTTCATTTCCAAAACACCAATCGTAGAGATATGGGTGAATATGAGGGATGAATGAGGGTAGATGAACGACTGTAGTCACAGTTATTATCTGAGTTCGCTTAGCTCAGAAAATACTATATATTAACAGAAAAATAACCAGGCCAACTATGGAACCTACAGCTTTACATAGAATCCGAACCACGTAGTGTTGGTCTGATTTTCAGCTAACTGACAAGTCTAACACTCAGTTCTCTTCCCTACACAGCATCTGAACCTTGACTACGATCCAACATGGACTCTCCAGACTTCTCTAGTAGTGTCCCGTCAATGGGACACTACTAGATATGTAATATTAATGTTCTCCTTAGTTGTTGATCAAATTTACTCCTTTTTTATTTTTCAAGTAACTTTGTTCTGTTAAATTCTCCACACAATGTAAGCTAGCACTTCCGTCCCACCCAACCACCATCGTAGACCATTTCAATGACGATGTGATTTTAGCATAAACACCAACAATGCGCGTGCATAATTTATTTATTTTGACTTCACCAAACATTTTATAGGGACAATGTATGACATTTACTCGACGTGTGAAACACAACCAGTTTACAGGGTCCGATTCTTTGACACCTTAGAGCAGTTTAGCAGTTTGTTGTCCATCTGACTACCAATATCAGTATGACTTTGATAGTGGACCAATGTATGTGATACAAGCATACAAAGAGATTTTCAAAAATGAATTTTTCAAATCTGTTTTAATCACGAAATCCAAAATTTCTTTCTTTCAGCCTACAATCATGGTCAAAATCATGGTAATTATATGGAACAGCGGCTTGTAAATATTTGCCTCCATATCTATATGTAGTTAACAAACAATAATATGATCGTTTTTTTCATCGGAAAAAGCCGGAAAAGTTACAAAAATGGAGAAAAACGGAAAGATACTATTTCTCTTCAATTTTGTAATGTGTGTACTCAAATTATGCTAAGGTTAGTCCTGATTATGACTATGAAAAGGTCTTTGCAATCGAACCATTATTAAGCACGTTAGCACAGGAAATGTGCCGATTTCAATAAGGTTACGTTCTGTTAGGATATGGCTAGGATGGGTATTGATAGGTTATATTTTGTTAGATTATGTTAAGTTATTTTAGGTTTAGTTTGGTCATGTTAGTTTTGGTTCGGTAAAATTTATGTTTGGTTAAGTTAGGTTACGTTTGGTTAGGTTAAGTTAGGATTAGTTATTTTAATTGGTTTTATCTTAGTTGGTAAAAACCCTTAAAAGATCATAGGTTTACTAAACCTAACCAACCTAACATAACCTAACGAAACCTAAAAAAACCCTAACATAATCTTAGAAACTTATGCTTAAGCGGCCGGTGTCATAACTAGAATCTACAGTTTCCGATGACAACCCCACGTCAAGGTACTATTTACAACATAACAATATTCTACATAAACCTAACCTATCAATAGTAACGAAACCCCTCGGCACATTTACGGCGTTAACTTGCTTAATAATGGTTTCATTGTAAAAGCCTTGTGATATTTGTGATCAGGGCATTTGAACATCTGCAACAGATATTAATGCAAGTTTTTTTTATTGTAATAAAGCATTGTATCGTAACAAATCAATGTTTTTATAATAGAAAAGTTACTCCAAATGTTTTTATATCATTATATATGTTTTATTTTGATTTAATAAATATTTAATAGATTTTGCCAAATCGAATTGTTCCACACAATTCGAGTACCCACATAAATATATTTACGAAAAAGTATATTTTTCCTTCTACCCCTGAGTTTTATAATTTGTTACGCATTTCCGCTAAGAAAACGATCATATTCTTGTCTTGGACTATTTATGTACTATAAAAAAAGTTTACCTAATAAGACAAGGCCTTTGTTGTTTATAATTACCTATATTCCTTTCATACCATCTATTGAATTGGCCTGTTCAATTTTAAAGATTATTTAAATTAAAACGATAATATTGAAAGTTAAAATATTATTAGTTTCTTGACCTAAGTATTTTACTTTATTAATCTGAATGTGAATTACTAGTTGGATTTTTATTGAAATACGAGTAGGGCTTAAAGTTCATTGTACAGAAGGGTAAAAAGGTGACGAGTAAAATACCAAATACATTGTCACCACCATACATGATTTTAAAAAACTCGTATATTGTTTTCTGAAAATGAAACCGGATACATGGAACTGAAACAAAGCACAATTTTTGAATTATTGTTGGAGTTTGTTTTAAACTTGTTGTTATTTTTAATGTAACGGGCGTTATTGATTTTAAAAAAACTAATTTATTTATAGTATTAGTCAAATTTTAAATAAATTATTTATGTTAAAAATGTTTTCTTCACACCCTTTTTAGAAATGTCTTAAGATATTATTTATCTTCTTTATTTTTTTCAATTCCTTGATTGTTCAATATTCTTTTAGCTTGATATTAAAAATGAATATTTCATTGAAAGACGAGGAAATAGATACAGTAGGTAAATAATTAAATACGAACGTATGTATAATAAGTAAGACAAATAAGTTTAGTTTTGTTTGTAGCAAAAGGAAATATAAAATGTAGGTATTTAAAGGGCTTTGGTGTGTAAAAATAATCACTGAAAACTTTTTTATAACTTTTTTTTTATCATTCTGTTTGGGTTTCAGGACACTTTTTGATTAGTTTAAAAACTTCTTGTATTTTTTGTTAGTAACTTAATGAATGTTTTTGACTTAAAAGTTTGTTCCAAAATCCGAGAACGTTTATTTTTTTTAGCCCGTTAAAGATAAAGGTACAACATTTCAACATTGCTGCTGGAGATAAAAGCTATTTTACCACTTTACCCAGGGATTCACTCCCTTTCGTAGGGGGTTGGTCTACTAGGAGTGGGAAAGGGAAAATTTCTTAAAGGGTAAGCATAGGTCGATATGCATACCATTTTAAGGTATAATTAGTAGAACATCATGCCGCAAAAAAACATCATTACATTTCAAAAAGTTAATTCTAAACAAAATAGTGGCACTCGAAAGTTTCAATAGTATGATTTTATGTATTTGTTCAAGAATTACTTAATTTTTCCTATAACCATATCAGATAAATCTACAAAGCTTCACACATGATTACTAAATACAAAAACCCTACTTTAAGATGTATTCAGTGTCCTGCTTTTCTTCTATGGGGATGGTCCACGAGGAGTCAGAAATAAACGTTTTAAAGTAAGCATAGATTGATATGCACATGGTTTTCAAGGGCTGGTCAAGCATAGAAAAATGCCGCAAACTGCACTTCAAAAGCTTATCGTCACAAATTGTGGTGGTTTAACTCTTACACATAAGATCAGTATTGAAACTATGGGAGTACTAACATTTTTTTCTGGATTAAACTTTTAAAGTCGAATTTGCAGTGTGGTTTTCTACTAGCAAGACCTTTAAAAATTTGATATATGTATTATAAAAACTTTATGCTTATATATAAGATTTTTTTCCCGGCCTCCTAGTAGGCCGTCCCCATATGAGGTAGTGGATTACTGAATACATGGTAAAGTAATTTTTATGTTAAGCAGCAATGTGACAAATTTTTTACTTTTTTCTGTAACTGAATAAACAATTTTCAAACGTCTCTGGATTTTTGGACCACCCTGTCTAGTCACTAAAATAATTTTATGTTATCGAAAATTAAATTTTGACTCGTGCCGCATTGTTGCTACAATACTTCCTTTCATGGAACATGTAGTGTTCTAGAGATCGTATTACTTAATTGAGCCTGTTGTGGGACTGTAATCCATAAGGTCTGAGGATACTCAAATACCCCAGATCAGTGGTAACTTCGTGTATTAGTGAGACATGACAGTTTAAATGTCCTGGTGCACGTAGTAGGTCAATAATAGATTTTGGGAATGTAAAACCTTCAGTTCCCAGTATACACAACAAACCACAGGAGGGTAATGGCATGTATTAGTGAGGCATTACAGATGAAATGTTCTGGTTTACGTTTTTACGTCAGTATTTCCCATTGTGGCACTGTAATGTTTCAGGTCTGAGGATTTGACAACCCAAAACCCCAGATCGTGGTAACTTCGTGTATTTGTGATTCATGATAGTTGAAATATCCTGGTGCATGTATTACGTCAGTAATCCTATTGTGTGACTGTTTAAACCTTCAGGTCTGAGCTTTGACAACAAACCCCCGTATCACGTGGTAACTTCGTGTATTTAGTAAGGCAGACACTTGAAATTCCTGGTGCCCCATATTAGGTCAATAATACTATTTTGGGACTGTAATTATTAGGTCTAAGGATAGACAAACAAACCCCAGATGACGTGCTAACTTCGTGTATTTAGTGGGCATGTCAGTTGAAAAGTTCTGGTGCACGTATTACGGCAGTAATCTTACTGTGGGACTGTTATTTCCCCCAGGTCTGTGGATAGACAACAAACCCAATCATGTGGTAACTTTGTTTTATTAGCGAGGCATGGGCACTTGAAATATCCTGGTTGCACGTATTAGGTCAATAATTTCTATTGTGGGACTGGGAATTATTCAGGTCTAAGGATAGACAACAAACCACAGATGACGTGCTAACTCGTTTTATTTTAGTGAGGCATGTCAGTTGAAAAGTTCTGGGGGCACGTAAATTTCGGCAGTAATCTTCTGTGGGACTGTTATTCCCTCAGGTCTGAGGATAGACAACAAACCACAGATCATGTGGTAACTTCGTGTATTAGCGAGGCATGACACTTGAAATATCCTGGTGCACGTATTAGGTCAATTAATACTATTGTGGGACTGTAATTATTCAGGTCTAAGGATAGACAACAAACCACAGATGAGTGCTAACTTCGTGTAATTTTGTGAGGCATGTCGTTGAAATGTCCGGTGCACGTATTACGTCATAATTTCCTATTGTGGGACTGTATTTCCTTCAGGTCTGAGGATAGACAACAAACCACAGATCACGTGGAATCTTCGTGTATTAGCGAGACATTCAGTTGAATGTCATAGGGACAGTATTACGTAAGTAATTCTATTGTTTGACTGTAATCTTCAGGTCTGAGCATAGAAAAAAAAAAAAAAAAAAAAAAAAAACTACAGTGAGGGGTAACTTCGTGTTTTTTTAGTGAGGCATTGACACTTGAAATATCCCGGTGCAGTATTTACTTCAATAATCTATTGTGGGACTGTAATCTTTCAGGTCTAAAGGATAGACAAACAAACCACAGATTTACGTGCTAACTTCGTGTATTTAGTGATGCATGTCAGTTTTAAAAGTCCTGGTGCACGGGATTACGGCAATAATCTTATTGTGGGACTGTTATCCTTCAGGTTCGAGTATAGATGACAAATCACAGGAGGGTAGGTCGTGTTATTAGTGACCCAAAGACAGTTATAATGCCTAGTGCACGTATTACGTCAGTAATCCTATTGTGGGAATGTAATGCTTCAGGTCTGAGGGTAGGCAACAAACCACAGATCACGTGGTACTTCGTTGTATTAGCGAGGCATTTTCAGTTGAAATGTCATAGTTTCACGTTATTACGTCAGTAATCTATTGTTGGGACTGTAATGCTTCAGGTCTGAGGAAAAGACAACAAACCACAGATCAGTGGTAACCTCGTGTATTAGTGAGGCATGACAGTTGGGAAAAGTCCTGGTGCACCCTATTACGTCAGTAATCCTATTGTGGGACTGTAATGCTTCAGGTCTGAGGATAGACAACAAACCACAGATCACGTGGTAACCTTTGTGTATTAGTGAGGCATGACAGTTGAAAATGTCTGGTGCACGTATTACGTCAGTAATCCTATTGTTTTGGGACTGTAATGCTTCAGGTCTGAGATAGGCAACAAACCCCAGATCACGTGGTAACTTCGTGTTTTTAGGAGGCATGTCAGTTGATAAGTCATAGTACACGTATTACGTCAGTAATCCTATTGTGGGACTGTAATGCTTCAGGTCTGAGGATAGACAACAAACCACGATCACGTGGTAAAACCCCGTGTATTATTGAGGCATGACAGTTGAAAATGTCCTGGTGCACGTTATTACATCATAATACTATTGTGGGACTGTAATGCTTCAGGTCTGAGGTTAGCAAAAAACCAAAGATGACGTGCTAACTTGTGTATTAGTGAGGGGACTGACAGTTGAAAAATGTCCTGTGCACGTATTACGTCAGTAAAACCTATTGTGGGACTGTAATGTTCAGGTTGAGGATAGACAACAAACCACGATCACATGGGAACTTGTGTATTAGTGAGGCATGTCAGTTGAAAAGTTCTGGTGCACGTATTACCGTCAGTAATCCTATTGTGGGATGGTTTAAAGCTTCAGTTGAGGATAGTACAAAAAACCACAGATCACGTTGGTAAACTTCGTGTATTAGCGAGGCATTTGTCCGTTGAAATGTTCATAGTATCCCCGTTTACGTCAGTAATCCTATTGTGGGAAATGTAATGCTTCAGGTCTGAGATAGACAACAAACCACAGATCACGTTGGTAAACCCCGTGTATTATGAGGGCATGACAGTTGAAATGTCCTGGTTGCACTATTACGTCAGTAATCTATTGTGGGACGTAAGCTTCAGGTCTGGATAGACACAAACCACAGATCCGTGGTAACCTTGTATTAGTGAGCATGACAGTTGAAATGTCCTGGGGCACGTATTACGTCAGGGAATCCTATTGTGGGATGAAATGCTTCAGGTCTGAGATAGGCAACAAACCACAGATCACGTGGTAACTTCGTTTTAAATTGCGAAGGCTTTCAGTTGAAATGTCTAGTACAGTATTACGTCAGTAATCCCATTTGGGACTGTAATGCTTCAGGTTGAGGATTTGACAACAAACCACAGATCAAGTGGTAACCTCGTGTATTATTGAGCAATGACAGTTGAATAATGTCCTGGTGCACGTATTTTCATCATAATACTTTTGTGGGAATGTAATCTCAGGTCTGGTATAGACAAAAACCACAGATGACGTGTAATTTGTGTATTAGGAGCATGACAGTTGAAATGTCCTGGTGCACGTATTACGTCAGTAATCCTATTGTGGGAACTTAAAATGCTTCGGTTTTGCCATGGTAACTTCGTGTATTAGTGAGGCATGACAGTTGAAATGCTAGTGCACGTATTAGTTAAATTAACAATTAACATTTTCTATGTTGTAATTGTGAAGTTATTGTTAACTGCAATCCTCTGTTCTGATGACACATAGCAAAACACAGGTCCCTTAAAATGGTGTGGGAAAAAAAGGTATGATTTTTAGGGCTTAAAACGCCAAAGTAAGGAAAAGGAAGTATTCATGACGTACAATCCAACGTTTAAGAGGAAATAGTTAATAGGATATATTTTTTTGCTTTATAAGTTAAAAATGCAGTATAGTTAAGCGATTCTAAAAGTAATTTAATATAAAATGTTAATAGACAATGATGTTAAGGAGTGTTTTCGTCCGGCTCCGTTTGTGCATCCTTAATGTGAAATTTTTTTAAATGTTAATTTGATGTGTTAAGTTTTACATTTCTTAAACCTAAAATTTTACTTTTAAAATTTCCGAATGCCATCAATTAAGGCTTTTTTACGAAGCCAGTGATTTGTATTTAGCTATTATTTCTCTTTTTCATTAATCATTTTACTATTTTATGTTTTAAAGTTAAAGTCCATTTTTTTTAGTATCTGATTGTAATTCGAAAAAATCCGTTTCCCTAAAACAAAAATAAAAAAAACATCATTTAATGTATAAAAAAGTTCACCAGGATTTTTTTTATTAAAAAGGGTTTCATGAGATTATTAAAAAAAGGGATTGTTTTTTTTAATGTTTAAAAATAAAAAAATTAAATGTTAAAAATTTAAAAAATATGAAAACTCTTTTTTAAAAAAAAGAAACAAACCCCTTTTTTTTAGTTAGCCCAAAAAAGAATCAAAAACGTGGAATCTCTTGTAGGGAAAAAACTTGGTTTTATAAAATCAAAAACGTTACATTTTTTATAGATAGAGTGACTAACCCATCTGCATCAAGTCTTTTATAAAATTTGTACACTGAAGTTTACTCTTTTTATTGAAGTTGCTAGAAAACAATTGTACAATTTTCAATTAATTTACTTTTTTCCCAAGTTATATTTTAACATATATGTCCCTTTGAGAGTAGTTACAATTCTTTGTTTTCTCTTTTTTTTACATAAAAAACCCAATAAGATTTGTTTTAAATAAAAACATATTTTTTATCCAATTTGTAAAAAATTTAAACTTTATTTTAGTAAAAAACATGAGATTTAGTCATTTATTAAAAAAATTAGAAATTCTGGGGTTTAGTAGTACAAAAGTACCTTTAAAAAACAAAATTTTAAAATTAAAAAACTTGGTAGGCCAAAAATTTCTTAGTTTAAATTTTTCCAGACGACTCTCAGGTTAGAAAATATATTTAATTTCTTGTAAATTTTCGAATGAAGTTAAAATTGAAGTTAAATTTTTTTGTACACTATAATGAAAAAAATAAAATAAAATGCATCCCAAAAAATTACTGCAAAGAATAAAAAAAAGTTTTAAAAAATTTAATAAAGGGAAAAAATTATTTAAAAAAAAAATTTTGTATAAAAACAAATATAGTAAAAAGTTTTACCTGTCTAAATACCAATTGAATTTGTTTGTATATTGTATGCTGTACCAATCAAATATAATGTATGTAAAAATATATATGTCATAACAAAAACCATTGGATATTAGGTGTAAGTTAATTTAAATATAGCAAATATTAATATCAGGCTGCCTTAATATATTTTGGACAAAAGGTTTTAATTTCCACCTATGCTTTTCCTTATTTTGGAGTGTAATTGTAACTGTCAACATTTAATTTAATTATATATATATATATATATATATATATATATATATATATAAAGTTAGTTATATAATATATATATATACATATTGTGATAAATTGGAAATTTTTAAATCCTTAAATACTTGTCAATACTAATACCACCTCCATCTTAATTATTTATTTCTGAGCGATGAGTAATTTTATTTTATAGATTGTACGACAATTGTTTAAATACCATATTCAAACTCTCCAGCACTATTAAGGGAGTATAAGTGATATAATAACTTTTTAGATAATATTATTATTTTTCATACATAGGTAAAGAAATTGTTTTAATTATGTTTTAAATGTACATAAAATGATAGTGAAGTGATAAAATAGATGATTTAGGTGTATCCATAAACAGGTGATGTAAAGTACTTGAATAAATATTGTGAAGCGTTAACACAATTAATTGATGTGGTTTGATCCTAAGAAGGAAACTTTGTTTAACAAGAAGGTTTGTACCTAGTTCACACCTCTCCCTAATTCTGTAACCACCAAACAAACATGAATGTCAAAGGTAACTACAACTTTAACATATCAACAGTAATTACATGACTCTGATTTTATAAATGCTTCATGTTTTATGTAAAAACCCTTTTATCACACGTACAAACAGATAACACATTTTTATATTAAGATCAAGTGTGTACATTGTAATTATGTACATACTACAATAAATATGTACCCATATTATATATACAGTGGATCTTCTCAAGATAGGAAGAATGCAATGTAATATTTACCCATATTGTATATACAGTAGATCTTCTTAAGATAGAAAGAATGCAATGTAATATTTACCCATATTATATATACAGTGGATCCTCTTAAGATAGGAAGAATGCAATGTAATAGTTACCCATATTGTATATACAGTGGATCTTCTTAAGATAGGAAGAATGTAATGTAATATTTCTTTCTCTTTCCTTTTCCTCCAAGTGCATTTCTGACACTTCCTGAAATATAAATAATGTTTTATCACTAGAAAAGTGCTAAAACGTATAAAATGTGCTTCTATTTTTTTTTTTTTTTTTTAGATCATCAAAAATATTAGTAAAGTTAAATGTGATTCTCTATTCAGAAAGATACACGATAATTAAGTAACTTAATGTTAAAAAAAATATTAATACATAACTTCTTAATTTATGATAACCAGCAAAAATTAGTTAAATTGGATACGGCAATCGAACACAGTATGAAATAAAAAAAATTTTAACACTCTATAATTGAAAGTACACACTCCTAACTACTCTTATACACAGGCTTTGGTTCAACATTTTCTTTTTTAGTATAATTTTTTCTAAATAGTTCAAAATCATTTAGGTTTAGTCATTTACAACCTTTCACGTACACGTAAAAATAAAATTACTTTAAATGTTACATTAAATTATTATATATGCGGAAATAAGCAACAGGCACTTCATTGAAATAAAAAATTAGGTAGTAACAACTGTTCTACCAAACTATCTTGATTTAACTAAAGAATTACTGAAGAAAATTATTTGGCTACATATATATTACTTGATTGTATAATCGAATAGTAGCGAAAGTGTTTCCAAATAGTGTATCCTAATGGCTACCGACTTAAAAACGGTCAACTAGATATTGAGTATTATTGTTTTATAAAATACAGTTTTTGTTACCGTTATTGTGGATACCATACGAATTTGTTTTGAGAAACTAACAGGTAAACACGTAAGTTAAGCTAATACATTTTTTTACAGTTTTTGATGCTTTGTGATCCGGAAAAAATCAGCATCAAATCAATCGAAAACTCCGTAAATTAAGGAAATAATGGATTATCATGTATTAAAAAACACTTATTTTAACAAATTGTTTTAGTTTATTTCTTGCGAATTTCAATGTCATATAATATTACGTACTATTAAGCATATGTATTTTAGTTAGCCTATACATCTAATGTTTGCTAATTTACATAAATACGTGGACTTCTCTTCTGGTCTTTTTTTTAATGCTTCAAAACATGCCAATGTTTAGCTGTTCGATATTTGATTTTTGTTACAACAAACCTGAATAAATAAGTTATTTAGAACAACGATAACATATTCAAAATAATTATTGGAAGTAGTGATAACATCAAAGGCTAAACTATGTAAAGAATATAACGTCATTATTTTTTTATTAATACTTAAAATATTATTTTATTTTACCTAATTTGAAAATAAAAAGAATTCTCCATTGCTATAGTTTTTATATTCATTAAAAACCCCTTCATTTAGTAATTGACGTCCCGTTGAGTAGAAAGCAAGATAATTTTATTTTTCTAAAAACATTTAATCTAGCTAAGAGGGTTTAGTGTGAATTGTTAGACAATTTTAAAAACTTTGGCACCAGTATTTAAGATAGTAATGCTGGGCATTTATTTACTGTAAAAAAGAAGCATATATATATATAATATATATATATATAATATAGCCAATGATTTATGAATAGCGTTCATTAATTTGTATAGATAAATGATGCTGAGAAGGAATTTGTGGCGTGGTGGGTCAATGGATTTGAATTGAGCACTCGATGTTCTTATACAAGAGGTTGCCTCACGCAAATACACATCGGGTACCGCACGAATAGTATATTTCATAACAAGAGTGAAAAGTGGGGTTTTGCATGTTCGAGACCATATGTTCGAGACACGACTTCAAATGGGTAGAGAACATACAAAACACTTTCACTCTAGTTTTGAACGATACTTTTCACTACTCTACGGATAAAAACAGGTGTTGTTGACTGTTGGAAAATTTTCGGTTGTAAACAATGTTACTTTCGGTAGTAAACAATAGACTGATTTAAACACATAACGAAAACAGCTAAACTCATAGTAGTGTAGTGAAAAAGCATTTACGTCATAGAGAGGCCTCAGCTGTTTTTTTTTCTACCTTCACTATTGTAAAACAAAACAAAACCAAGAATGTTAAACACCTAATAGTAGTACTCTCGATAACACTTCAGTCTGTGTTGTTTAGTTTTGAATATGGTTTTGAACTGTTGATTTCAAATGACTGTGACTGGTTTCAATATTGATATTATTCAGTAGTTACTAACGTACCCACTTAACTCAGCAACACACAGAAACAGATAGTTTGGTGTTTTAAATTAATTTTAAATACTGCATATTTAAATAATTACCAAAATACTCTTGAAAACATTAGCAGTAATAGTTTTTATATGTAGTTTTAATTGTTCGGCTTACTGTGATGGATGACACAGAGTAAGTAACACAGCTCTGTGGCTGGAGGGTCTCTCTTTGACATCACAACCTAGCAAAATATAAATTTGGATTCAATTCATTCTGTCACAATTTGTTTACCTTCATAATGTAACGCACTAAATGATAATGCATGAACTGTAGTAACGACTATCTGGTCAGTTGGCGACTTGAATCTTGGATCTTGGAAATTCTAGTTTGATGCATGGAAGTAGTAGGATTTGCCGTTCCTGGCCCAGAGATTGAATTTCGGTCTCTGATCCTGGCCCGAGATTGAATTTCGATATGTATATATATATATATATATGTATATTGCTTAGATGTGTTTAGATTGATATTTTGACAGTTTGCTCGGATGGTTGATAATTTTGTGTTTGCCTGGCTAGGCGTGAATTTTGATGGGGAAAAAAATATGAGTGTTGAATGTTCTAGTTTTACGGCGTGGGGTTGAGTTTTGTCTACCGTAATTTCTGTAGGTGTAGATAAACAATGTTATTTACAAATGGGTTCAAGATCAGGCGATTGTCTTGATCCACGATTGTAACAGTGATTTGCTGTATTTTTCGCAGGGCACTATCTAACGGAGCATAATATCTCTGGAGCGGCATTTCTGATATTTTGTAGCCCCGCGGTACGGCTGGGAAAAATGTGTATAGCAGTCGATGTTCTTTGTGCTTGTGCAAGTGTTCGTCGTGATTGGAGTAACTGTTTTCAACCAAATTGCAATGTATCTCGACTGTATCCACAGCTCTGAGATTCGGTGGTTTCGTGGCTTTTATGACATGGTCGGCCATGTAGTAAAAACGTTCGTTACTGTAGTCTTCTTTTTCCTCAGACTGCATTTCGAACCCCAGCAGGTTTCGTATTGTGGAGTCGAAACTGAACTTGAGCGGTGAGTTTCGGTGGTGGATGTGGCTGCTCCGTCACTTGGCTGTCATCTTCCCTCGTCCCTCATCACCTTAATAAAATAATTTCACATCGTCCACAATACTCAAAAAAGTCTTCCCTTAACGTTCGCGTATCGTTCATGTAACGTTCAAGTATCGTTCAGGTGACGTTTACGTGTCGTTTAGGTTTCGTTTACGTATCGTTCAGGTGACGTTTATCTTCCCTCGTCCATGTATCGTTCAGGTGACGTTTCATCCACCCCAAAATACGATCGGCAACCCATGGAGCGCTGTGTAGGCAGTCCCGGCGGCGCAGTGTTATAAGTGATTCGATCGCGGCACCCCACGGAGCGCTGTGTAGGCAGTCCCGGCGGTGCGGTGTTTGTGGAACATTATAAGTGATTCGATCGCGGCACCCATTCCCCGCTGGGTTGTTTGACACGATAACATTCGCGTGGTTGTTTGCGTGAGATTTCGGTAGAGAATGTGGCTGCTCCGTCACTTGGCTATCATCTTCCCTCGTCCCTCATCACCTTAATAAAATAATTTCACATCGTCCACAATACTCAAAAAAGTCTTCCCTTAACGTTCGCGTATCGTTCATGTAACGTTCAAGTGTCGTTTAGGTGACGTTTACGTGTCGTTTAGGTTTCGTTTACGTATCGTTCAGGTGACGTTTATCTTTCCTCGTCCATGTATCGTTCAGGTGACGTTTCGTCCACCCCAAAATACGATCGGCAACCCAGTAGCCGAGGCATTTAGAGTTATATTAGAAAGAGCTTGGCAATGTGGGCACGAGTCACCCAATCTACTTCATACAGACAAAGGGCGTGAATTCGTAAACAGTGACTTCAGGCGTTTGTTGAAGGAACATGAGATCAAGATGTATCATACTGAGAATGAGGAAAAGAGTGCGATAGTAGAAAGATTCAACCATACTCTAAATGAGAAAATGAAAGTACAATTTGAAGTGCGTAAGTCATTTCGTTGGATTGACATTCTCCAGTCTTTACTGAAAGACTACAACAGCAGTTTTCATAGAACGATTGGTATGATGCCAGTTGAGGTTAATGCGGAATGTGAACCTGAGCTTAGACGCAAATATGCAAGCAGGGATGAAACAACATCAGCAGTGCGAAAACCTACACTCAAGATTGGTGATAGAGTTAGGATTACGAAAAATAAGGGTCACTATGCAAACAAGTACGGACGCAACTGGACTCGAGAAGTATTTACCGTTTATCAAGTTAATAATACAAATCCAGTCACATATAATATCAAAGATTCTGAAGGAGAACATATTATCGGATCGTTTTATCAAAAAGAGCTCCAAAAGTCAGTATTTTAAAAATGAACAAAAAATAAAGTTTTTTTTTTATATTTACCTAGCAAAATGTGATTGTATTTCGAGTAATGTCATACGTGAAGTTTGTTTCTGCGACAACAACAACGTAAGCTGTGGTACCACTGTTCGCTGCTGGAGGTGCGACTGGATTTATAAAGTCTAACTCAACTTGTATATCGCTTCTAGATCTGTCTGTCGACTGTGGATGTAGATGAGTATCTACGACCATTATTGGAAAGTTGCTTTGGAAATTCTCAGGAGTTAACATAACATCAGAATCCCCAAAGTTCACCATTCGAAAACGTACATACTGATCGTAAAGAAGTCGCCACTTTGAATCTGACATATTCAAGTTTTGCAATTCTTGTGGGTAGCGATCACCGTTTATTTTGACGGTTACGTTCTTTATGGTACAACTGTCGAAAACTGATGGATTTGCCTTTTGATCGTTCGAGCGATTAGTTTGCAAACCAATTATGACAAAACGTGGATCGTTCACACTCCGATAAACGTTGGTGATGTCAAAGTTGAATGAAGATCCAAACACGCCTTTCTTCTCGATACACTGCCATTGGTAGTATCTGAACGATAGTCTGTCTTTGTCGCTAAATTCTTTCAATCCCGCAATAAGTTGTATACGACTGGTAGATGAGTATTCTACCAACAGTACGCGTAGAACAAACGATGTAATTTTTACCTTTCCATCTTCAGGTTCAACATCGGTTGCTTCTGAACCTTTCCAATGATACAGAGCGTCGTTGTCTTCGGAACGCGTGAATGTGATTTCAAATCCACCTTTATACATCGGATACTGAAGGTGGTCGAAAAAGCCGTGACCAAGATGACCGAGCGTACCTAGTGCTTCAAATTTGCCCCCTCCACTGTACTGGGATACGAAACCACAGTTTGAAAGTGTGGCCGTATTAGTGTAGATCAACATACCCTTGATGTAGCCTGTTACACCCGGATTGTCTACGCTATCAATGATTGTGTTGTGTTTCTTTAGCTCAATTCGTGAGAACAGGAAAGCTGGGAAGTTGTTAACAAGTTTTATAGTACAATTCTTTGGGTATGCCGACCCGTCTGATTTTTTCACGACTTCACCTTGGATGTGAAACATTATGCGAGAATCGTAAAACGCATCACCATGATCCAATCTGAACACAGTGTAGTTGTTCGGTGTGTTGAAATTGAGATCAGACACTGCGTTAACAGTCCTGTACTCACTCCTCACAACACCGCCCATAAACTTGGTGTAGATCGCTTCCATTGTGAAATATATCACCACTTATAGTATTCACATAGGGTACATAGAACCGGACGTACCCAAACCCATGCCGAGTTTACGTTTCAGCCACATTCCACTGGCTGTAGCAAGAGCAACTGCACGTTCATTCAAATCAGCATCAGGTGCCATGACTCTACGCCACGCCTTCTTCTGCAACTCACGATCGGCCACCCATCTGTCTTCTGTATTTTTGTGTTTGCTGTACCAAATGTCATGTTCTTTGCACGCCTCGTCAAGTGGGTTGATTCCTTTATCTCCTCTAGCCAATCGTTCGTCTAGTTTTGTACCGGGTCCACAAAAATTGTACGTATCAAATTTCAAATTGCGTGGAGCATGAAGCTCGAACGGTAGATTGTTGATGATATCGTTCAAAAGCCCAGACCCTTCGATCACGCTCTCCGGTAATGCTGAAAGACAACGTACTAGATATTTTGTTCCTCGTGGAGTCTGCACTAACTCTTCCATTCTGTAGTATATGAATTTGACGAGAGATGGTTTCTCGTTATGAAAATTGTTGTTGCCGGCCATTTCTTGAGCGTAAATGTAATTCAATCGTTTAACCAGTTCATTGAGATTGCTGATGTATTTGAATTCTACCGGCCTACTGCTGTAGACTGCCAACCCAGACCCAGTCATTTCATCATTATTGTCAGTCTTTATATTTTCTTCCCAAATTCGTTTGATCATGCGTTTCCATTTACGACCCTGACTCGCTTTCGGTCGATTTGAAAGAGGATCGTTTTTCTGAAATATGGAATTTGTTCTGAGCAATATATCTTTGTATGCATTCCAATCGTCAGGCGTATAGTTGTCATCACTAATGTAATCATTCTTCGTCAAAAGACGCCAAAGACCAACCGTGCCTTTGTAAGTTTTTTGCTCTTTTATTAGTACGATATCGTCGTAATTAAACGTGATCGGCTCGGATCCAATTTTAGCTTGATTAGCATTGTCATCGTACCAAATACCGAACTGAGCATCTCGGGCTTTAGGTAAATAACTTGATGCAGTCAATCCCAGTGTAATTTTCTTTGTATCCATCAGTTGTTTAAACGATTGATTCAATTCTTGTGAAGGAGTATCTATGTCAGAACGCTCAGTCAACGGGCTTCGTCCTTCTGGTGTACCAGATCTCGTTAATGGTATTCGCATGAGTTGTCGCATACGTAGTCTTTTACGTTCTTCCATTTCTTTAGCCTCGTTAACTGCATCTTTCTCTTTTTGTTTTATGATTGCATTCATTATGGGCTCATACTTTTTCTGCCTTTCGCGCATATCCTGCATTTCTTGCACGTATACACTGGAAAATTCATTCTTCAAATTATCGTTCAGTTCCTCCATCTGTTTGGCTTTTACCACCGTTAGAGTCTCAGACTCCTTAGGAAGCGGAGTCAAAATGTTGGGTGGTTTTTCTGAAGGGTGGTGCTCTATTGATGGTCGAGAGCCAGATGACCGCTCCTCTTTCTCAGCGGCTCTGAATTTGCGTCTAAGTTCTCGCTGTAGCTCTTCAAGACGTTTTTCTTCCAATACATTAGCCATAGTGCTATACTTATTTAAATACAGTCTGTTAGATTTTTATCTTGCAACTGGCTTGGGTATAAGTTTTTCATTTAACATACATTTGTACTTTCCCGAGTGTACTTTTTTGTTCATGTCAATAGATAGAAAGCCGTGTGGTTGACTCCAACATTTCTTGCACATAGATTCAAATTGGATGGACGACGTATCTGAGCCAACAAAGTCTTCATATATTCGCTTGATGTAGTGCTTATTCTGATTGAACACGCAAAGTAGATTGACATTGTTACGGATTACTTGCATATCCACACGCCCATAGCTCTGGCTGAGATACACACAGGATATGATTTTATGTCGACCTCGAATAAAGTATTCTTTTATTGGGGTTTGTTTTTCAAGAAGGCAGTCGTCGAAAACCACCAACGAATTTGGTTCACATTCATCAACTGAGATTAGGTCTTCGCAGCTTGTATAAAAAAACGCTATCTGTTTCCCTAACTTCACCCCAACTTGGGCGTACATGTCACGAAGGTTAGAGTACGCGGTCTGATCGATTGATCTACTGAACACGTACAAGTTCTTAAATGTTAACCCTTGGCCGTCGTAAATAAAGTTCAGCACAAGATTCGTTTTCCCACTACCGGACGGGCCAACAATTAAACAGCGTAGTGGTCTCGGTATCAGGTCGTTGTCGAAGTAGTTATTAACATACACTTTGATATCCATTCCAGATGGGTACTTATAAGTGGGGTATTTTATAATGTCCCCAGGGTAGTGATTTGATCCCATCTTCTAATATGTAGCGTTTGTCATCTTTACTACTCAGTGATGTTTTGAATAGCTCAACACTGAATAGTTCATTTCTAGAACTACATATCATGTTCATAGATGCGTATTTAGTTTTCCCTTTGAACAGACACTCTTTGTAGTCTGTAAATGATATCTCATTTTCCACAACAGACTTTTTAACCCCTTTAGATCGTTTGGAGGTTTTCAGTTTATCTAGTTTATTTTTTTCGTCATTCTTTTCTCCGTCTTCTAATTGATACGCGTACATTTTGGATCTAAGCCCGACGAATTCTCGCATGATAGAACCCTTTAGTTCGTCTTTCATTTTGCCCAATATTTTGTTGTTAACTCGGGGCATACCGTATGAATTGTTTTCTGCATAGTCACTAGTGTCAAAATATTTAATCATACTTTGCATGTCCTGATAAAAATCACTTGTTTCTATCTTGTACGTAAGAGAATTTGTGTCTGTATATTGCAATGATATTTTATCGCCGTAACGTTTTTTCATTACATTATAATGGAATTTATACATCATCAACTTTGATACGTCGAGAACACACGCACCTACATATATGGGTTTTTTAAATTTCGTTTTTACTTTAGCCATATGAACCGCAGCTAAGTTTTCACTGAAAATCGTCCGGCTCGTGAAATTAGGTTTGGCAATCAATTTCTCAAGCTGATCACATTTTGAAACGAGACGAATGTCTACACGGTTCCGAATATTTTCCATAGTCTTTCCGAATACTGCATTATTCATCAGTTTATAGAAATCCTTCTCAAAGTCGTTTTGGGCTTTTATGCGATACTTCGTGTTTAAGTTGATATATTTTTCGAGAAATTTTGACTGTACGAAACTTATTATTCTGTGGATCTTCGTGACCTGCATACCCAATGATAAATAGAGTTTTAAATTACGATAGTGTAAAACATATCTCTCTTTGTTGTATAGAGTGGTTAGTAATTTTGCTTCTTTAGACCCTGGTGGACACATTCGCTCAGGAGCTAGGGTGAGATCAGAATGTTGATCGTGTAGGTTTTCAGGGTACACCAAGTCAACTTCAAGTATATAACCGATTGTATCATCATCGTTAATTTTTGTAACATCGAAATACTCTATATCTGCACCAATGTCAGCTCCATCTTTCACCCAGCGAAAGCCTTTTATAGGCATCGGCTGACTCATCGCATGACTGTAAAGATTGTTCACATCTAGATAGGTTAGATATGTGCATGGAAGGGTTGAGTCATAATCTTTCATATAGGGGTTGTTAGCTTTAGCATGACGGTTCGAGCATTGAGATATTCCACCTCGAACCATTTTTTCCCACATCAGTAGCATATTAACATCAGACAATAGGTCAAGTTTTACATTTGTAGTTTTCAGCATCGCACTCCAAGCTAGACCTGGTGCTGTGAAATACCATGCCGGATCTAATTTGTATATTCCCATGCACACATCTCTAAAATTTTCCATGACATCAGCCAGTAGCAGTACATCTGTAGTGTTGTATAACAGTGTGTATTCCTTTAGGACTTTAACTCCTAGATCATGCCAGACCATACAAGCGTGTTTGTAATCTTGCTCTGTGATATTGGTCTTATTTAATTTATTATAAAATGCTGATTTTGGTGGTAGTGATGTCTCATTGTACTTGTCCAACGAATCCATATAATCGTATGGATAGACACCCTTCCTCAGTAACAGATCTACAGATTCATTCTCATAGTGTTTGATAGTATGCATTAGTTTACTTTTAGGGAGGTTGCTTACGAGAGTGCCCAAACTGAGACTCATACATTTGAAAGAATCAAGGAATCGTAGTTTAATACCATTTTCCACCTTCACAGTAAACGAAATGTACCGCTCTTCGTTGTTTGGTATTATATCGATAGTGTTACCACGCTCTCCGAATTGCTTAATAAATAGGTGTGTATCATAACCAGCCAAGTTGTGAATGAAGACGGGTATGAAATTAGGCACTCTATAATTCAAATTACATTTGTTATGGGCAACACCTCTGAATTTACCGGTTATATGATCATGATCCATCACGCGGTCATCTTCTAATACTCTTCTACATATGTGACATCTGTTGGTGATTTCAACCTCTCTCAATTCAAGATCAGTCAGTGGTAACATTGGAACCGCATTCTCACTGTTGTAGCGTTTAAAGATTTCCTCCGATTCACATATTAATGTATCTACAAATTTGGAAGCTGCATCCTCGCCGAAATAACTAACTGGTGGTTTATAAATACCTCTGTGGTGTGTTCCATACAAACAGAAACTTATTGGTCAATGTTTTTGATATCGCAGGGTATAAGGTTCTGTGATTCCTTCGGTTGGATTCTTCTCCTTTTGTGCTTCTTTTATTGGAATCAAACAACATTCGAATTCAGCGTAGAATACAAACGGGACTCTCATCGAGCAGTTGTATTGTCTGAATTTGATGAAAGCACCTTCATCTGGTAACTCAACTCTCAAAGCTTTGTGGTTCCCACAGTCCAATTTATGTTTATCTAACAAATCCTCTCTTCCGAAATGCTGAAGACACCGTCTACACAGCCAGATTCTATGTCCATTTTTTGTCACTTGTGAATTCACAAATTTTTCCAGATTCTTTATGTATCAGTAATGAGCTTGCTTTTCATTCTTCATATACAACAAATCTACGTGTTGTACTTTTTCCTCATTTGTAACTAGGAGAGGATAGATTATAAACTTTTCGTCATAAGCATATATGTTAATTGAAATACCGGAACGTTCCTCAAATGTCGGAACTTTGGAAGTCTGTACCGGGAAATCAATACCTTTAAGATATTCGTCAAATTCATGTTCATGTGCTTTATACTTGCTCACCCGTTGAGAATGTTTCTTTGCTGGGTAAAGTGCGGCTAAAATGCTCCACAAGAAACACTTTTGATCATTATTTTCCACATTGATAACAGCTTTCCGGTTTTCAATAGCTGGAGGTAGTGGTATGTAGCTAGCTCCCTTCAGGGGGATATATTTGTTCAATCTAATTTCCATGCCTTCGATATTTTTGAGCGTCCATTGCGATCCGTTCTCCTGAAATTCCTCCATCTGGGTCATGATTTTTTTCTTTGTGCTATCGTAATATTCTGATATATCTGAAGTGGGCAGTAGTACTGTATTTTTCGTTTTGAAATTCATGGTTCGCTCAATAACCTTGCCATCTGCTGGCCGTTAAACCAAACGTTAGCTTTTAGGTTATTTTTCAATATTTCATTTTCAATCAGCTCAATGACTAGGGGTTTATACGCATTAAAGAAACGGAACACATCTTTGAATGCTAGTTGATTAGCAATAGTGTAGGTTTTCAATCGTCCCCAGAAAGCGGTTTGTTTTTCCCGGATAGCCTCGGCCAGTGATTGTAGTTCGAATGTTTCTTCTTTCTCTTCATCCACATTGTTCTGTGGCGAGTTTTCCAACGTTGGATCATCTGGTTTGTTTTTATTTTTGAACTTGGGGTTCTCAATTACAGTACACACGGAATCTGAATCTGAACTTAGATCGTCGTCGTCGTCGTCTTCTTCTTCTTCTCTTTTATCAGTTGGACTCAGTGGTGAATATGAGGGACTGTCTGGAAAGTGAAGTGGAGATCCATAAACGGGACTGTTTGGTATATTCAATGACGATTTCTCGTTAATGTTGTTGTTTTTTTTTTTTTTAGGTGAATATGTTAAATCGAAATCGAGATCATCTTCATCCCAACTCTGATTATGTGTAGACTCTGGTGAATGAGGTGGAGATCCCATTATATTTCTAATTTTATTCGAATCTAAATGTACAACTCTTTTTGGTGGTTCAAACACGACTTCTTCCTTTTTAGGATCGTCTAAAATGACAAATCGAAATCAGATATGGCATCTATAAATTTAGCTTCGTTCCAATTTGGATTTCTACGTGCTTCTGAGATTACGTTACCCAATAATTCTATAACATTATCTATGTCAGCCTCCCTCAAATATGATTCAGGATCAGAACTATCATGATCTTCGGGCTTTGACTTAGGAGAAGCAATCGGGGAATCAGGTAGTGGGCTGATTGGAGAAGGAATGGGGGCTGACCAATCTACTTCAAAGTCAGGAGAAGATACTGGGGAAGCTGGTAGAGGGCTGATTGGAGAAGGAATGGGGGCTGACCAATCTACCTCAAAGTCACTATGAGGAGAAGATACTGGGGAAGCATCATCTAGCAATGGGCTATTTGGTCGCTTGTTTGTCTTGCGAGCGTAAGCGCTGGGATTGATTGGTGTCGTACGTTTACTTTTCATAAAATCTTCATCGTATGTCTGGAGTGGTTTTACAGGCCGGCGATTAACTTTCGACTTAGGATATTTTGCAACAAGTTCAGATATTTCAGGACCTGAGGCTGGTAGTCGTTGAGCAAAACGTTCCTCTATTCTTTTGATTGTTGGATTGGACACAACGAAATCCGAAGGTAGCATTATCCTCCTTTGTTTGTGGTCCTCAGATTTTACATGGGAAACCAAATTAGACTTTTCGATAGTCTTCTCACATACCTCACACAATACTGATTCTGTGGAGTATGGATACATCATTGCTCTTCGTTTATGAACCCTAGATTTTATATGTGAGGCATATCTAGGTTTTTCAATAGACTTTTCACATACCCAACACATTACCTGATTCTGGAGCTGGTTTGATTCCAAAACGTTTGACTCTGTTGCGTAGCATCGTATTAGTGTTACACTTTTTGGATTTGCTGTGTCTAAGCATATTACGAATAGAAACTTCGTTGTCCACATATAGTACATGCCTGTTTTGTAGCATCATTCGAAATTGAGCTAGTCTGAATATCTGGAACTGCAGCCGTTTGCTCAGGAGAAGAAGTCGTGATGCATCTTTTCGATTTACGATGCCGTGACATGTTGGATGCAGTCACTTCAATTCCACACTTTGGGCATGGTTTCTTTTGCGAATAGTTTGATGCCTGGTTGAGTACTGGCATTGCAGTGTTAGGATTATTTGAAACTGCGATACTAAAACAGCGTTTCGATTTACGGTGTCGTGACATATTTTTAGCCAGAACGTCAACACCACATGCTGGACAAGTTTCCTTCTGAGGACATACAGTGGTGGTTGAAGGAAAAGGTCCGAGCGCTAGCACCGTTGATTGGTAGCCTGTGGAAGCTGCGATACATTTTTTCGTCTTACGATGTCGAGACATATTTGATGCGTGTACAAACGCATTGCAAGTAGGACATTGCTTCTTTGAAGCCATATCGTTAGCACTCAGAAGTGCTGATGAGTTGACATCAGTCTTATAAGTAGCCATTTGCATGGAGTTAGCTGTCTCCTCTGACCACCCTGAACATTTGTCGTATTTTGGTGTTGAAGAGTGAAGAAACGACGAAGCCATATCGTTAGCACTCAGAAGTGCTGATGAGTTGACATTAGTCTTATAAGTAGCCATTTGCATGGAGTTTGCTGTCTCCTCTGACCACCCTGAACATTTGTCGTATTTTGGAGCGGAAGAGTGAAGAAACGACGAGGACGACGAGAGAAGATAAACGTCACCTGAACGACACGTAAACGAAACCTGAACGACACGTAAACGAAACCTAAACGACACGTAAACGTCACCTGAACGATACGTGGACGAGGGAAGATAAACGTCACCTGAACGATACGTGGACGAAACGTCACCTGAACGATACATGGACGAGGAAAGATAAACGTCACCTGAACGAAGGGGAAAGACGACGATGAATGTTGTTGCTGCACCACATACATATCGTTAGCACTCAGAAGTGCTGTTGAGTTGACATTAGTCTTATAAGTAGCCATTTGCACAGAGTTAGCTGTCTCCTCTGACCGCCCTGAAAATTGATCGTATTTTGGGGTGGACGAAACGTCACCTGAACGATACATGGACGAGGGAAGATAAACGTCACCTGAACGATACGTAAACGAAACCTAAACGAAACGTAAACGTCACCTGAACGATACTTGAACGTTACATGAACGATACGCGAACGTTAGGGGAAGACTTTTTTGAGTATTGTGGAAGATGTGAAATTATTGTATTAAGGTGATGAGGGACGAGGGAAGATGACAGCCAAGTGACGGAGCAGCCGCATCCACCACCGAAATCTCACGCAAACAACCACGCGAATGTTATCGTGTCAAACAACCCAGCGGGGAATGGGTGCCGCGATCGACTCACTTATAACACCGCACCACCGGGACTGCCTATACAGCGCTCCGCGGGGGTGGACGAAACTTCACCTGAACGATACATGGACGAGGGAAGATAAACGTCACCTGAACGATACGTAAACGAAACCTAAACGACACGTAAACGTCACCTGAACGATACTTGAACGTTACATGAACGATACGCGAACGTTAAGGGAAGACTTTTTTGAGTATTGTGGAAGATGTGAAATTATTTTATTAAGGTGATGAGGGACGAGGGAAGATGACAGCCAAGTGACGGAGCAGCCACATCCACCACCGAAACTCACCGCTCAAGTTCAGTTTCGACTCCACAATACGAAACCTGCTGGGGTTCGAAATGCAGTCTGAGGAAAAAGAAGACTACAGTAACGAACGTTTTTACTACATGGCCGACCATGTCATAAAAGCCACGAAACCACCGAATCTCAGAGCTGTGGATACAGTCGAGATACATTGCAATTTGGTTGAAAACAGTTACTCAAATCACGACGAACACTTGCACAAGCACAAAGAACATCGACTGCTATACACATTTTTCCCAGCCGTACCGCGGGGCTACAAAATATCAGAAACGCCGCTCCAGAGATATTATGCTCCGTTAGATAGTGCCCTGCGAAAAATACAGTAAATCTCTGTTACAATCGTGGATCAAGACAATCGCCTGATCTTGAACCCATTTGTAAATAACATTGTTTATCTACACCTACAGAAATTACGGTAGACAAAACTCAACCCCACGCCGTAAAACTAGAACATTCAACACTCATATTTTTTTCCCCATCAAAATTCTGGGCCAGGAACGGCAAACACAAAATTATCAACCATCCGAGCAAACTGTCAAATTATCAATCTAAACACATCTAACCATATATATATATCGAAATTCAATCTCTGGTCCACTGGTCCCGAAATTCAAGCTCTGGGCCAGGAACGGCAAATCCCTACTACTACCTTATTTAGGTTATGTTAGGTTTTTAGTTCATTTTTACAATCAGATATTACAATGTTTTGAATATTTTTATTTGTTGTTATTTAAGTTGTTACTCTTCTATGAACATTAATATTATTTACCTATGATAGTTAAAATCCAAACTTATATATTCAATAATCAATAGTATTGATTTGAGCGTTAATTTGATTCACTCAATGGAGGCGTATAACGAAGTTTCGCCTGGTTTTTTTCCTGGACATCCCCAAACTTATTTTTAAATATGTCTGGACCCCACCCAAATATAGTTGCCGACCCCTGGTCTAGAGCATTTAAATACAGGATGGCGCATGAAATGATCCAATATTTCTTTTGGTGTTATTTGTTCCGGTTACCTAGTATTACTGTGTTGTAAGTTGGCAATTCTATCTGCTGTTCATGGACATTAGTTCCCTCTGTTTTCGCTTCTGTTATTATTATTGTTGCAAGATGGCTGACAAAGGAATGTTTTCTGTGGCTCAACGCATGAAGACTGTGTTTTTTTTAATGAAACAATTTGAGAGGAAGCGTCGATGGCCTTCCACAGAATGTTGAAGCTGTCAGAGACAGCGTTGGTGGCTTAGGAGTCCAGGCAAGTTGACTAGAAAAGCGGTCGCAGATCTCTACATTTCTAGGCGATCCGTGGAGAGAATTGAAACAAAATAATTGCGTTTGTATCCATACAAAATTACAATATTACCCAAATTAAGGATTGACAAAAACATCAATGAATGGTTTTCGCAGAGAATAGACTGTTAATCAAGACATATTGATTAACAATGTTTGGTAAGATGTCTAAGAGATGAGACACATTTTCATTTAGACGGTGTTGTTAGTAAACAAAATATGCATTTTTGGGCTTTCAAAAATCAAGTCGTGCTACATGAAAAAGTGCATCATGCTCCAGGAATTACGGTATTAGGGCCATTCTTTTTTAACATACTGTGTATAGTGAGCGTTATCTAGACATGCTACATTATTATTTTTTACCTCAACTTATTGCAAAAGGGTTTCAATTAGAGAATCAGTGGTTCGTGCAGAAAATGGAGCCAGACCACACACGGCTAATGTTGTTTTAGACTTTCTGCATGAAAATTTCAACCAAAATGTTTTTGAAACCAATTTCCTAATTGTTTTGCCTGCGGCCATAACTGGCCCCCAAACAGTCCTAATTTGAATTCGTATGATTATTTTCTTTGGGGATTTCTGAAGGAAAAGATCTTCCCTATACATCCTAACACACTGATGAATCTGCGAGTACTAATCGTTGAGGCATGTAACGAGATAACCAAGTCATCAATAACATAGGCGTTTGTGTTGAAGCAGTTGTCAGATAAGAAGGTGGCCACATTGAACCTGTAATGGCCTCAAACTAATGTCCAGCTATGCAGTAGACAATTTATATCAAACTTTACCAATGTTGGATCATTTCTTGCGCCACCATGTATGTTATAATTGCACTGATTTTACTTAATTCACAAATTGTAAAACTATGGCAACACAACAATAACAATTCACGTATGATATGCATCAAAACAACAAGTAAACAAACCTGAAAGTGACTTATACTTTCTCCCTGCTAACCTGATCAGCTGATCATATGAGTTACTATTTATGGGTTTTATATATATAAAACAAGCCCTCCTCCTTCAAAATATATCATAAAAAAGACAAAAACATACAATTAAAGGCGCAGGGAGAAATTAGTGAGCTCTTGAAAACAGGATCGCAATGTTGCCAGTCTCAAAACAAGAAATAGTGTCGCGATCGTGATCCATACCAACCCTAGGGTTAATGGAAGTAATTACTCATAATGGATCTTGAGAATAAATGCCTTGTTGGAAAAAAAGCAGATATGCTATGCTATCAATTATGAAAAAGCTGAAGAAAAAGGTAATTTCATGAGAGATGATGCAATGGCAAAATCAATATTACTAAAATGTATAAGTGATAGTCATCTGGAATAATTAAAAACAGCCAAGACAGCTAAAGAAATGGATGCAAGTTTTAAATAAAGTATTTCAAAGAACAGGAATAACAAGTAAACTATTATCGAGAAAGAAATTATTATCTATGAAATTTTAAGGAGGTAAACTAGAAGATCACTTTGTTAAATTTGATGAAATAATCAGCCGACTAAACATCTGGAGTCAATATAGAAAACCAAGATATTATATGTCATATGTTGTTAACATTTCCAAAAATATTTGACTATGTAGTAACAGCCTTGGAAACCGTACAGTAGAATCTTACTTTAGACATGGTGAAAGCAAGATTATTGGATCAAGCAAGGTCAAGCTAATATTACAGAAAATGAGAATACTGCTTTTGGAACAATACAATTCCGTTTAAATGTCATCATTGCTACAAGATAAAGGATTGTTGTAAACTGAAGGGAACAAACAACTCAAACCAAGGTCAGTAAGAGGAAGACATTTTCAGGTAAATTCTGCGTTATCTAATAAAAATTATATAGCTTTTGTGGTGACGTCTGCTTCATCTTTTATGACTGATAATAATACAATAACATATTTTATTTGTGATTAAAGTGCATATGTTGAGGGAAGAAAATAGGAATTCAATGACAGATATTGTACAATTGGTAAATCCTGTTCTTATTACTGTAGCCGATGGTACAAGTAAACTCGTTACATATGAAAAGGGTAATTTGAAACTAAACCAATGTACTATGAAAAAGGTTTTGCTAGTTTCTAATTTAAGAAAAAACTTCCTTTCTATTTCAAAAATTGAAGAAGTGGGCGCCTGTATTATTTTTGAGAGAGGAAAACTAATTATTAAGCTTAATAAGGAAAGAGTTTTCTATGGAGAAAAGTCAGGTAAACTGTTTGTTGCTAATCTTAAGGTAAAAAAGACTACCATACCTGCTAATGTATCATGGCATGAAAAGTTAGGCCATCCTAGTCAAGCAGCTATAAGGTTATTCAATAAGGAAATGGATTTTGAAAAAGTAACTGGCGATAAAGATTGTAATAACTATTTTCGGGCCAAAATAGTTATTACACCCGTCCACCCATACACGAACAGTAGTACTGACCCACCCGCCCACCCATACACGAACAGTGGTACTGACGCACCCGCTCACCCATATATGTACAGTGGTACTGACCCAATCGCCCACCCATATACGTACAGTAGTACTGACCCACCCGCCCACCCATACACGAACAGTAGTACTGACTTAAGCACCTACCCATACACAAACAGTAGTAATGATCCACCCGCCCCCCCCCCATACACAAACAGTGGTATTGACTCACCCGCCCACCCATATACGTACAGTGGTACTGACCCAATCGCCCACCCATATACGTACAGTAGTAGAACCCATTTATAAACATTCACAAAAACCTAGCAGACTTTTGGAATTTGTGTGCAGTGATGTTTGTGGTCCTACATTCCTACCTATTTTTGATGGATGTAAGTATTTTCAAACAATGATTGATGGATTTTCAAACTTTGTTATGATTTCAATAACAATTAACTAAAAGAAAAATCAGACATTTTTACTAATATAAAACATTATGTAGAGTCTTTTGAAAGGCAATTTCCTGGAGAAAAATTGAAAGTTTAAATGTGATAATGGAGGGGAATACACTTCTAATGAAATGAAAAATTTATTCAGATTAAGAGGAATTTTTATAGCGTATAGTCCTTCATAATCCAAGCGAATGAATTGAACACTTCTTGAAAAGCATGATCGATGATGGTTGTAAATAATCAGAACTACCAAAATACTTGTTGGGTGAAGCCATCAGATATGCCATCATATACCTGTAAAACAGAACTCCAAGAGAAAATGGAACACCAGCAGAATTGTGGTTTGGTAAAACTCATGACTATAATAAAACTAAGCTATTTAGTTCAGAAGTTTCCTTAAAGGACAACAAACCTAAAGGAAAGTTTGAAAGCCAATTTAGAAAACTCATAATTGTAGGTTGTGCATGTAACTGCTACAGGTTATATGATTTCAAATCAAAGAAGATTGTTCTCTTCTGGGATGTACATTTTTAAATACAACTAGGTATTCATCAACCCCTCCCCCCGCTCCAGTGATCAATGTAGGTAGCCCTCGTGATCAACTTAGCTAGCCACCCATCATAATCATTGATAGACCCCTATGATCATCTTGAGTAGCCCCTTTTATCAACTTGTGTATCTTCCCGTGATAATCTTGGGTAGCCCCCATGATCATCTTGAGTAGCCCCCTGATCAACTTGTTTAGCCAAACGTGATTTACTTGGTTGGTCTCCGTGATCAACTTGGGTAGCTAGCTACCCATGATTGCATGATCCCATGAGCAGCAAATGTGATCATCATGGGTAGCACCCGTGATCATCTTGGATAGCATTTATGATCAGTTTGGGTAGCTATTGATATTTAACCTCACAAGGGGTTTGGGAGCGTGGGCTCCAATGAGTGAAGTAAAGTTACATACTTTAAAGCTCAATGTTGTGATTCACTGATGCTAAAAGTTGAGGCACTTCTCGCATCTTACCCCATCAATACAGTATATACTTGAATTGAACCTCTCGGTCTGACACCTGCAGGAAAATTCACAAAAGTTTACTTTTTCATTCATAAATAACATGGAGGCTGTAGTATTACTTTTAATTTTTTATTTAGAAAGAAATATTGTAAATAAGTAATAAATTAAATTTAAAAAAAACTAGTTTCAATGTTATAAATACAAATATTTTTATTAAATATGATAAGAAACTATTCAGAGCATGGTCAACTTTTTAATATATATAGGTTACTAGCTGGTACCCATGCTTCGCAACGGTGAATAGTAGTAAATTTCTTTGTTACTGAATGTATGTAGGCTTACAAAACACATAGTATATAATCAAATAGCATAAATTAAGAGCATATAATACAAAATCATAGAATCAGAAAAGTGTCAACAATGATGTATGAATATTATAAGTTTATAAATTGTTTCCTCAGATTAGGTGTTTAGAACTTCCCTGTACACAACATTCTTGGCTTTGCCGCATGGCTGAAGGATGACCAGGTTGTCAGGGGAACTAACCCTAGAACACGCGACATAAAGCTGTCCAAGAGAGAAACAATCATTCCTGAGATCCACACCAGCCAGTTTCAAACTCTGTCCCTGTGCTTTATTTATAGTCATTGCATAGCACAACTTGACGGGAAACTGCAGACGTTTGAACTCAAAGTGGTAATCTGATGGGATGAGAGGGATCCGGGGGATGAAGACAGTTTCTCCTTGACTAATGCCTGTGAAAATCGTGGCTTCAATGATATGTTTGTGTAGAGTCTTCACTTGAAGCCTGGTACCGTTACACAGTTTTGGAGGGTTTAAGTTGCGCAACAGAATTATTGGAGATCCTATTTTGAGGCTGAGAATGTGTGGTGGTATTCCAGGTGGTTCTAGAGTATGCAAGAACTCTACAGGGTAATTAACGGCATCTTCAGCGTCCATAACAGAGTCAACAGATTCATACGTTTCAACTTTAGTTGGCAGCTTTTCCAACATAAAGTTGTTTATGTCGTTGGCTGACTCATTAGTTGGAGTAAGAATTGCTCTTTCTTTAAGCCACGAAACACAATTCACTCCCGCTAGATTAATGTTAGGGTATATTCTGTCTGTCAAACTAATCAGGTCTCCTACCACAATGCAGAGGTTGTCAGGATTAGTTATTCTTCCCTCATCTTCCAAGAACAGGCCGTCGCCAATTTGAAGCAATAAGCTTGAAAATGCCTCTGCCTTCAAGTCACTGTGTAGGTGAACTCTCATGTTAACTTTAAAGGACAGCACTTTGATATTAAGCCATAAGAAAGATGATTTAAGACAGGCATTTACTTCATCTGCACATGTTCCTTTTGGCACAACAGGTAAGGTCTGTCTGAAGTCACCTGACAAAAGCACTGTAACTCCACCCATTAGGCGGTTGCATGATTTAATATCTTGGAGCGTCATGTTTAGAGCCTCAATGCCTCCCTTATGAGCCATGGTGCATTCATCCCACACGATAAATTTTGCTTCTCGGAGCACATGTGCCATGTCACTCTGCTTGGAGATGTTGCATTGTGGTGACTCAGCATCATTAAGATTTAGAGGCAACTTGAAAGTAGAGTGAGCTGTCCGCCCTCCTTCAATCAACGTAGCTGCAATGCCTGACGAAGCAACGGCAATGGCAATGTCCCTTTGGATCCTAATTCTGGCCAGTAATAGATTTATTAAGAATGTTTTTCCAGTACCACCAGGAGGTTCGAGAAAGAAAAACTGACCGGAATCAGAAGAAATGCTGTGAATGATTAAATTTTATGCTTCCCTCTGTTCTTTATTTAATTTTGGAACATTTACAGCAAGTGCTTGAGACATATGTGCGTTATCATAACAAAGTTCATACGGTACATATGAATATTATTAACAACAGTTGTTGGCTCTCGGGAAGGTGATGGAAGTCCACATTGTGAGAGTGTTTTACCCGACATTGTTATAATAATATCCTCAAGAAGTGTAAGACATTTATTGTAAATAATGTCACTTATCAATTGTGTATTTCCGCCATCTCTCGTCATTTGCCATTTAATGTCTTCTGCAAGTGTGTCTCGATATTTCTGCCACAATTTTGTAGGATCTCCTACTTGACAGAAAACCAGTATGATGGCAAACAATTCTCGGATTTTGGTTGGAGAGTCAGAAATGGAGGCTTCTTCGAGAGTACGGTCCCAGTGACCATCGTCTTTCAGCAAACCGAGTGCTTTACATGTTGCCTGAAATGTTGAATATACTACTTCTTCCACAGTTTTAAGGGAAATAAATGATGTGGGGCCACGGACTTTATGTAATAGGAGGCGTAAATAGTAGCACTCAGTATTTCCCGGATGAACAGTGTATACTCTGCCCAAAACTTGATCTCTCTTCACCCCCGGATAACCCGACACGGGCTTACCTTGTTTCCTTTTGCAGAAATTGTTATTTTTCCATAGGTAATAATTTGGGACTTCCACATACAAAAGGGTTTTTGCAAAGGCATCAACTTTGCATTGTACCGGGTCGTTTTGACCGGTACAGTTTCGTTTTTTTCGTCTTTGTCTGCCAGGCTGCCTGAGATTCGTTTTTGCCCTGCGTTTTGCGTACTTTGGTAGCCGTTGGCCCAGTTCCGTTTCGTTCCGGGTTCCAGCAGCTTCGGTCAGGTTGGCCTGGCTGTTCAGTTGTCTTGTGCTGCCTGCAGAATTACGTTATGACCAGCTAGACACACTAAAACTCCAGGGTCCTTGAGTAGGACGTTTCAACCCTCAGCCGGTCGTCCGGGCAAAGTTCGACCTTCTGCACTGCCTGCCTGGCCTGAGGACCAAGTCGTAGAGCCCATGTTGCGACTAAGCTGCCATTCCCTACATCTGGGTGTTTTCTTCAGTCCTCAGGTCAGTTCGTTCCATCTTTTTTTCCCGGCGGCTGAGCTGGGGGTGATTTGTGAAATAGAAAAAAAAAAAAAAAAAAAAAAAAGTGCAATTAAAAAGGAAAAAAAGAAGTTTGTAGAACTTTTCATGTGGCCTAGGCCTAAGACTTAAACTTTACAGTGGATTTATGAAACAGCCATGGGGGACTTATGTTTTTTTTTATTATTAAAGAAATAAAAACGGTTGAAATATACCAAGAACTTTTAATGTTAATATTTATTGTTATTTAGTTAATTAGTCTATTTTCTTGTTACATTTGTTTAGATTTTTATTTTTGTTAGGTCCCCATTTGTTAAATCCTGTTATTATTTATTTAATTGCTTAGGCCTAGTTATTGTTATTTATTTTTTTGTTAAGTGTATTTGTGGGGGGGGTTTTTGAAGTGAATTTTTACTCGACGGTACCGTGTTATATTTTCTTTTAAATTATTTAATTTTTAAACTTTCACCAAAAGGGGATTATGGTGCTTTTGCTTAACTTTTAATTCGGAGCTGCCCAGGGATTCCGGCTTACTCCCTGGCCCGGTGGAATCAAGGGATGCGGGCCAAATTGCCGGTGTAATTGGTGATACCAAAAATTTTATAATTTTCTTCACTTTTAGTCGGGGCCTATTAAATTTTTCTTACGTTTTGGGGTGTCTCAGGCCCAACTGCAGATAGGCCATGTAGTTGTTAATTTGTTAATTTTGGTATTTGTTGAGTTTGTTGTTCTTGTAGCTTTTGTGTGTTTTGTTATTTATTTAAGTGCAAATTTTATATTGTGGCCTCCTGCCTATTTTATATTGTGGCCTTCTGCCGTTTTGATTTATTAAATGATGTTTCTTGAAATAAAATTAGTTTTGCTCAGCTGCCGAGTGTTATTTTGACCCTCCAACTGCCACCCGTGATCCCATCGCTCGATTTGTTTTGAGCCATCCCCCCGGTTGGCACGCTTTCCAGCTTTGGTGGGGGGGATGGGTCTCAATTGGTAGCAGAGCGTGGTTGTACCGGGTCGTTTTGACCGGTACAGTTTCGTTTTTTTCGTCTTTGTCTGCCAGGCTGCCTGAGATTCGTTTTTGCCCTGCGTTTTGCGTACTTTGGTAGCCGTTGGCCCAGTTCCGTTTCGTTCCGGGTTCCAGCAGCTTCGGTCAGGTTGGCCTGGCTGTTCAGTTGTCTTGTGCTGCCTGCAGAATTACGTTATGACCAGCTAGACACACTAAAACTCCAGGGTCCTTGAGTAGGACGTTTCAACCCTCAGCCGGTCGTCCGGGCAAAGTTCGACCTTCTGCACTGCCTGCCTGGCCTGAGGACCAAGTCGTAGAGCCCATGTTGCGACTAAGCTGCCATTCCCTACATCTGGGTGTTTTCTTCAGTCCTCAGGTCAGTTCGTTCCATCTTTTTTTCCCGGCGGCTGAGCTGGGGGTGATTTGTGAAATAGAAAAAAAAAAAAAAAAAAAAAAAAAAAGTGCAATTAAAAAGGAAAAAAAGAAGTTTGTAGAACTTTTCATGTGGCCTAGGCCTAAGACTTAAA
>JAQJVL010005556.1:0-34571 GCA_035578905.1 Stictocephala bisonia | reverse complement strand
GGATAGACTGCAAGTCCAGGCGTCCCTCAGGTTCAGGTTGGCCACTCGTGAAGTCCTCCGGGGATTTATATCGCAAGGGGTTGAACCGTAGCTCCAAGTCCTCCTCCTAGCTCGTCCCGTGTTTCATCTGCAGGGTGGGTTGACGAAGCCTAGGTAGTTGGACCTTCAGGTGCTGGTCCTCCCTATTGGTCTATTTCCCGAAGTCCTATCACTTGCCGAACTCTCCTCAGACTCCCCTTTCTTTCCCAATTCTTTCCCTAGTATCTCATTTCCTTTGCCACTCACTGGACACACCTACGATTTCGGAAAAAACAATTATTTTCGGTGGTCCTATTACGGATCACCCTAGAGGCCCGTTTCCGTGATGGGTGGGTCCTCCGTGGCTTCAGCTGATTCTCCGCCACATCAGCATTCATCGGCCTAATTTTTTTAGTCTAAAATTACATTATTCTGGTTATCATGTGTACAGTGCTTACCCTGCTTCCTTGACATCCGAACCCTTGCTTTCTGAGTTAACATTCTCATGATGTCCTACTCAAATTTTACCAACTCCACTTCCTGTACCGTATTTCCTGTTATTACTATTAATAATTATGAGGGAATCTTGTGCAAACGTGTAGCAGTTAAGTAAACCTCAAAGGTTTACAACGTGATAACTTATATGTCTACACAGAATATTTCCTACTTAGGAATTCTTTATCTAAAGAGAATTATATTTCTTAAGACACGCTATCAAGATCAACAATATGTTTATATTCATATTTATTTAAATCTAGGTGAAAAACTCATATATAAAGTCAGGATAGTTAATTCAATTGGGAACGAAAACTGAAATTATAAATTTTTGTAACAATTGGTAACACATAAAAATAATTTACTTTATTGTAATTATTAGATAATAAAATACGCATTATTAGTTAATATTACACAAACATCCATCAAATAGCTATTTTCTGTATTTTATTTCTTCATTTTAATTGTTGAAAATAGTCTGTATTATATATTATTCAGTTTTACTTAATTATTATAGTTAAATGAATGACACATTTCGTCTAAATGATCAATGACAATAAACTTCTTTATTCTTTACATAATATACCTAAACTTATAGTGCACAATTTTCATGTGTAAATTTTTAAGCAGGTTAAAAATAATTTATCAATTTATAAATGAAGATAAAGTATAATAGTCTCACCATTCCTAACAATGCGATTAGTTTATTCAAATTCAAACGTATAATAAGAGATTTTACTTACATAGTGAATATAATATTATACGTTTACACAGTATAGTTTCCATAACGTTGTGAATTCTGTTGCATGCATTATAATACAAAAATATCTTTGATGAAACATTTTAATGATAACTTTTGTAGCTTATTTTAAGAACATGAATATTTTACATGCTAATAAAAATATAATTACTGACGTATAGTTGCTATTTCACTTCTTCATTTTTATTAAAATGTGAAAAAATAGTAAACAGAATAGTATGAAAAATTTTAAACCGTATTATTTATTTCTTTTTATTAATGTACAGATTTTTCATTCCTTCATTAATACAATAATTTAAAGCAATTTTTAAAGCACTATATTCACATAATACATTATTAGTTTCAATCATTAATTATTCAAACCCTCAACGCTACGTGGTAGTAATGAGATAATATGTAGTGAGAATTCACGACACAGAAATGTATTTGTGTAAGAGAAGGTGACAGCATAAACAAATACTTTTAATGTCTGGGTATGGATTTGTGACGAAAACCTCAGGGTTCGTAGAGTTGTCAAAAAAAGAGTGTAAAGTGATATCAAAAACTTTGCTAGCTATTGGCAAATGAAGGTTCTACATAGTGAATTGTTTGAAGTGTCATACCATAAATAAAGTTTTTCCTAAATCCTATAAATTACCTGTACTATGTTTTTCTGTCCGAAAATATAAATCAAACAAATATCGGTGTCCTAGATTTGTTTACCACTAACGCTTGACGTTTACGAGTAGAGATCTAGTTGTAGTTGAAAGCGTAATAAAATATCGTATCCGACTATTATATTTAATTTCTTTCTAAAAAACTTAATTTTAAGTATACTATTATTATTAGGTCGAAATAAAAATACTAAATATTTAAATATTAGGACCTTTCCATTAGTCCACTACCACTACTTTTTCCGTTACTTCACTACCACTATTTTTTATTTTGTTATCAAAATTATGGTTAGGAAATCAAGTTAGGTTAGGTGGCTACTAAAGTTAATCACAAACTGGTAAATCCAATGATTGACTTACCGCCGAATGCGCTCTCCAAGTGTAAGTTCTTGGAAAGCGATTAGATAAGGCCAGCGATATTGGATTCGTGGCGGATAAGGAATACCACAGTGGACGTAAAAATGAGTGTGGAACAGTTTTTAGAGCAATAGAATATTTATTAAGTGGAAATGAAAAAGAGTAGTGGTAATGAATTAACGGAAACGATCAAAATATTATTTAATTAGTTTAGTTTGGTATGACAAAGTATCAGTTAACAATAACTTACTATCTTATTATCAAAATATGAACTAGAGGGAACCAATTATATTTGTTTTACACCAATGACTTTAACAAAATACTTACTATAAAACAACAAGACAGTTTGATTTTACCAATAACACAAATCTACAAACTTCAATGAATTGAACACTGTTATCCTTACATAACATTGCTAACTCATAATGTTTTTGTTTGGATATAATAAATATTATTTATCTTATTACCTACTATTTAATACATATAACTATAAATAATAACATAATGTATTGTTTCTCGTTGTTTTTTATTAACATTTAAAATATAATATTACTTGTGTGTTCAATATTACTGTTTGTAGCTGATATTTTAGCGTCAGTCCCTTGTCAAGCTTCCCGCTAAAACATCACGCTATTTACCAACATCTCCAAATAACCTCACTCAATACACTTCAATACAGAAAAAAGGCTCACAAAGATAAACCATTCTCTCAATATGTAGAGCATTGATACACTATATCAATGAGAAATTCACATAATCAATATAGGTTGTCTCTTTTAATCACAATTAACCAGCTATGTTTTATATAGGAAAGATTGTCTGAAGTAAGTCTAATAGCTACTCATTAATTTCAACAAATTCTGTAAGATACATAGAACTCTTATACATTGACTTAGAAATTTAAATTAATAAGTAACTACAGTATATCCTATTATGATAAAAGTGGATTTCCTCATATTCACGAATACCAATGCCACTGATCAAGTAATCCTAAGACATATTGACCCGATTATTATTTATCATATAAAACATCATAAATGTGTTCTTAAAGCATATCAAAATATTAAGTAATGTGTTTATTTTTTTAGGATACTAAAAGAACAAATAATCATTTAATACCCTGGTAGAGAATACGTATTATTTAAACAATACAGTAGTAGGGATTTGCCGTTCCTGGCCCAGAGATTGAATTTCGGTCCGATCCTGGCCCAGAGATTGAATTTCGATATATATATATATATATATATATATATATATATATATATATATGCTTTGATGTGTTTAGATTGGTAATTTCACAGTTTGCTCGGATGGTTGATAATTTTGTGTTTGCCTGGCGCAGTGCTAGGCGTGAATTGAAAGTTGTGTTTTAGTTTTGGTGCGCGGTGAATGGGTTCGAGCGTCGCGCGGTGAATCCGGCCAGAACGCCGGTCGAGATTTCTGCAGTGGCATCGTTTCGCGGAGCGCTGTGTAGGCAGTCCCGGCGGTGCGGTGTTATAAATGATTCGATCGCAGCACCCCGCAGAGCGCTGTGTAGGCAGTCCCGGCGGTGCGGTGTTATAAGTGATTCGATCACGGCACCCCGCGGAGCGCTGTGTAGGCAGTCCCGGCGGTGCTGTGTTATAAGTGATTCGATCGCGGCACCCATTTCCCGCTGGGTTGTTTGACACGATAACATTCGCGCGGTTGTTTGCGTGAGATTTCGGTGATGGATGCGGCTGCTCCGTCACTTGGCTGTCATCTTCCCTCGTCCCTCATCACCTTAATACAATAATTTCACATCTTCCACAATACTCCAAAAAGTCTTCCCTTAACGTTCGCGTATCGTTTATGTAACGTTCAAGTATCGTTCAGGTGACGTTTACGTGTCGTTTAGGTTTCGTTTACGTATCGTTCAGGTGACGTTTATCTTCCCTCGTCGTCCTCGTCGTCTGCCCTCTTCCACCCCAAAATACGATCAATTTTCAGGGCGGTCAGAGGAGACAGCTAACTCTGTGCAAATGGCTACTTATAAGACTAATGTCAACTCAACAGCACTTCTAAGTGCTAACGTAATGGATGTGGTGCAGCAACAACATTCATCGTAGTCTTTCCCCTTCGTTCAGGTGACGTTTATCTTCCCTCGTCCACGTATCGTTCAGGTGACGTTTATCTTCCTTCGTCCACGTATCGTTCAGGTGACGTTTACGTGTCGTTTAGGTTTCGTTTACGTGTCGTTCAGGTTTCGTTTATGTGTCGTTCAGGTGACGTTTATCTTCTCTCGTCGTCCTCGTCGTTTCTTCACTCTTCCACTCCAAAATACGACAAATGTTCAGGGTGGTCAGAGGAGACAGTTAACTCCATGCAAATGGCTACTTATAAGACTAAAGTCAACTCATCAGCACTTCTGAGTGCTAACGATATGGCTTCGTCGTTTCTTCACTCTTCCACTCCAAAATACGACAAATGTTCAGGGTGGTCAGAGGAGACAGCTAACTCCATGCAAATGGCTACTTATAGACTAATGTCAACTCATCAGTACTTCTGAGTGCTAACGATATGGCTTCAAAGAAGCAATGTCCTACTTGCAATGCGTTTGTACATGCATCAAATATGTCTCGACATCGTAAGACGAAAAGATGTATCGCAGCTTCCACAGGCTACCAATCAACGGTGCTAGCGCTCGGACCTCTTCCTTCAACCACCACTGTATGTCCTCAGAAGGAAACTTGTCCAGCATGTGGTGTTGACGTTCTGGCTAAAAATATGTCACGACACCGTAAATCGAAACGCTGTTTGAGTGTCGCAGTTTCAAATAATCCTAACACTACAATGCCAGTACTCAACCGGCAAACACAAAATTATCAACCATCCGAGCAAACTGTGAAATTATCAATCCAAACACATCAAAGCATATATATATATATATATCGAAATTCAATCTCTGGGCCAGAAACGGCAAATCCCTACTACTCAATACGAATGAGAGTGGATCAAATAAAAGAGGTCCGAAAGTGCTCCTTGTAATGAACTAAGGCTGAGTGAATCCCTGGAAAGTGCTACTATTCTGTATATTACAAAATTGTAAATTATTGAAATAAAACCACATCCAACTGATCTGTAATAATGAACTAATTGTTTTTTGACGTGTAGTAGAATGCCATATTTATAATTGACCAACTACCATATTTCTTAGCCCCTTGAAATATTCCTCATAGAACATTATATAATTGTAACGGTTTGCAACTATTTTATGGGTATTTTTACTGAGTTTAAGAGCAATCAAATGTTTTGACCAATATATTGGTGCTTAACATGGCAATCGTTATCAAACAGGATTAACGATTTTTATTAAAGTTAAAGTATTTTTTTGTATGAATACAGTTGGTCTAATTTTATTTTATCTCTGATGGTGAAAAGGTATAAAAAGTCCCCAACAAACTAAAATTATTTCTAAATCAGATCTTTATTATCAATAAGTCCAAATAAGTTATTCTCGAATTTTTTATGGTCTTGATCATTGATAATTTTAATCTTGATGTTCATAGTAAAAATAATCAATATTTAATAAATCATAATAATCTAAGCTGTAAGTGCCAATTGCCATCTACTTGTAATTTAACCTTTATTTGTATAACGGTATGACACCATAAATAAATAAATATATATTTCAATTGACATTGTTAAAATCAAATGAAGTAACAGGGATATTTTCTTATTAACATGATGTAATCCTTACTAACGGAGAATATTATCTTTTAGGTGATTTGAAATTAAGTGTAATGCATATTTTGAAAAGACGCTAAATTGTTTTGTCTAAAAAGAACGCTAAAGATGTTCATGTGTTTTATTTTATTTTTTTTTTAATTCACTATTTCTGAAATATTTTTTCTAAATAAGAGGAATTAAATCACCACATATACATTTACATTTCATGTAATTTACACGATAACTGACCAAGAAAAAAAATGTTTTTGAAAAAACAAAGATTACTTTACAATGTCAGCAAAACTAGTTTTGGACAGCTATTTTGCAACATTAATCCTTATAGAAATTAACTACTGTATAATAAGTTCATACAGTAATTCTAAGTTTAAAATGAAATTTTTGTTTTTTTCCTGTATGGAATTAATGTGTGTATAGTGTGTATTGAAATTACCTTGCAGATATAGTTTGGAATGCACTGCAGCTTGGAACTTTGAAAAGCTACATCGCTAGATACTGTAAACTTGACGCCTAACATCTGTAATTGAACTTGGCTTAGCTGTTATTACCCCCATTGGAGACAAATATCTAAGAGATCCTTAGAGATATTATTTTTAATAATAATTTTATACCTATTTAAAAAATTTAAAATATAATGACGCTAATAAATGATTAGATATTTTTAATTGATATGGCTCCTAAATTAGGTAAAAGGTCTGTTTCAGAATGTTGACAATCTCCTTTTCATCATAGATTATTATTCTCATTTATTTAAAATGCTTTTAAAACTCCTTTAAAAATTATTGTCAATAATTGAAAGTAGTATATTCTATATTTTGTGTTAAACGATTCCATTACAAGTTAAAAAGTAAATAGTATTTAATGATGTACAAGATAATTATGGCAACAAAGCAAATAATACAAGCTACATACAATGTATTATTACTGACTAAGCAGGTTTCTTGTTAAAAAAACTCAACAATTAAAAGAAATTTAAGTCATAAATGTTAATGTTACTTTACTGCTGATATCAACACCAATAAATATCAATTTTGAAAACAGTAACATCATAATATTTCTTACGTCTAACAATTCATGGATAACGCTCTTAGATTTAAATCAATCATAAACGGTCGTAAAGGGACTGAGCGATTTATTATGAACTCATAAGTTTGCATTAAATGGAATGTTCTCATATAAATTAGTTCTACGTATTGGACATTGGATCCAAAGTCCATATCATAAATTGTTATGTATAACAATGAATGATTTTTTATACATTGTTATACATGAATGAGTGAATTTGTTATACACGTGTTATAACTCTATATGTAATAAAAAGTAGAAACCTGAAATATATAAAGTTGGAAGAATTAATAGTCATGTTGTATAAAGGTATTTAGAACTCTTATGAGGAGGAAATCTTTACACCTGTTTGGCCAATCTGGCTGCAGATATAATCCTTCTTTACTTTACTCAGACCTTGAGTTGAAAATGTCTTAACATTGTTTCAAGGGTGACACTATTTTTAACGCATTCATATATATTTAGAATATGGTAAAATTAATAATTTTGAAGCTTAATATTAACAATACTACTCAATCTTAACGAAACAATGTTGACGAGTAAAACTAACCCATAATTCTTCTTTTATGACATTAGTTGTTGTAGAATCCAAAGAGAGCGTTCTGTTTGTGATCTTAGAGTATTCGTAAGTGTTAAAACTCTCTGAACACGTAAACTGTGTTATAAGAAAATTAAGGAGTAACTTGGGTTCGTCATGTAGGTTGCCAGGTATTTTAATGATTAGCACGCTTGTTTGACACTGTACACCTCTTCAGTCCGAAGTCACCTTGAGTATGCCACTGTTATATGGAATAGGAACTTGGGTTCGTCATGTAGGTTGCCAGGTATTTTAATGATTAGCACGCTTGTTTGACTCTGTACACCTCCTTAGTCCGAAGTCACCTTGAGTATGCCACTGTTATATGGAATAGGAACTTGGGTTCGTCATGTAGGTTGCCAGGTATTTTAATGATTAGCACGCTTGTTTAACACACTGTACACCTCCTTAGTCCGAAGTCACCTTGAGTATGCCACTGTTATATGGAATAGGAACTTGGGTTCGTCATGTAGGTTGCTAGGTATTTTAATGATTAGCACGCTTGTTTAACACTGTACACCTCCTTAGTCCGAAGTCACCTTGAGTATGCCACTGTTATATGGAATAGGAACTTGGGTTCGTCATGTAGGTTGCCAGGTATTTTAATGATTAGCACGCTTGTTTAACACTGTACACCTCCTTAGTCCGAAGTCACCTTGAGTATGCCACTGTTATATGGAATAGGAACTTGGGTTCGTCATGTAGGTTGCCAGGTATTTTAATGATTAGCACGCTTGTTTGACTCTGTACACCTCCTTAGTCCGAAGTCACCTTGAGTATGCCACTGTTATGTAAAATAGGAACTTGGGTTCGTCATGTAGGTTGCCAGGTATTTTAATGATTAGCACGCTTGTTTAACACACTGTACACCTCCTTAGTCCGAAGTCACCTTGAGTATGCCACTGTTATATGGAATAGGAACTTGGGTTCGTCACGTAGGTTGCAAGGTATTTTAATGATTAGCACGCTTGTTTGACTCTGTACACCTCCTTAGTCCGAAGTCACCTTGAGTATGCCACTGTTATGTAAAATAGGAACTTGGGTTCGTTATGTAGGTTGCAAGGTATTTTAATGATTAGCACGCTTGTTTGACTCTGTACACCTCCTTAGTCCAAAGTCACTTGCGTACTTGGGTTCGTCATGTAGGTTGCCAGGTATTTTAATGATTAGCACGCTTGTTTAACACTGTACACCTCCTTAGTCCGAAGTCACCTTGAGTATACCGCTGTTATATGGAATAGGAACTTGGGTTCGTCATGTAGGTTGCCAGGTATTTTAATGATTAGCACGCTTGTTTAACACTGTACACCTCCTTAGTCCGAGGTCACCTTGAGTATACCGCTGTTATATGGAATAGGAACTTGGGTTCGTCATGTAGGTTGCCAGGTATTTTAATGATTAGCACGCTTGTTTGACTCTGTACACCTCCTTAGTCCGAGGTCACCTTGAGTATACCGCTGTTATATGGAATAGGAACTTGGGTTCGTCATGTTGGTTGCCAGGTATTTTAATGATTAGCACGCTTGTTTAACACTGTACACCTCTTCAGTCCGAAGTCACCTTGAGTATGCCGCTGTTATGTGGAATAGGGACTAGGTGTACACAAATAAGGTTATTGAAGCTGTACAGAAGAAATTCCTCTCATGGAAAAGTGGAAGTTTCCGGAGCTTACTGAAGTGGAAACTCGTTCAGAATTGAATTTATCAACCTTATTTGCTCGTCTAGCTGTGACTGATACGAATTTCTTTTACAAAGTGCTTCATGGCCAAACTGGTTCAGTTGAGACTATTGGTGTAAGAGTTCCAGATTATACCTTTGTTTGTTTGCTCACACTTTACAGTGTGTGATCCAGTGGTCGAAGTGCTAGCATGCAAACAGTGTTCACCACAACAATAATGAACGGTTCCTAAGGATGCTGAAAGCAGCATATGATCATTGCATGTGTGACTAAACTAACACTCAGCTAGTAAACCCCATTTCTCAAGTGTTGCGTGTTTGGGCCTAAAGACCTTTTTGGAAACTTGAGAGTTCAACTGGTCGGTGTAATGGCCAGTGGGTTATATAACAAAATATTGCTATCCATGTTCACTATGGATACGATGATGGAGCCGGAATCACTTTGGATGTGACGAATTCTACTATAGTAATGGATTACTACTATAGTAATGAAAAAATGGATGCAAAATACAAAATCCTTGGAAAACACAGGCTGATGCGCATGTTTCTGATTACATATGTTTTATTTTCATTATAATATTGTAATTAAATGTATTAAGAAATATGTACGATAAGTTATGTAAGATAGTCTCATACTTAAACTACTTTTTTTCTTAAATAAACTCGTCATGAAACTAAACCACCTGGTGTGCATGTAGAATATGAAAGAAATCATGAGAAAAAGAAAATATTTATGTACATTTTATATAGAATTAAAGTTTAAGGATGTCTTATTTCACCAGGCAAAGTTAGGGCTAAGAAACCCTCTCTAACACTTAACTAAAGGGGTTTACTTCGAACCATCACCAGTGAACGGGCAGGCGGGCTGCGTGCATGATGGATTCGGTTATACGGTCACCCATCCTAGGGCAGCCACGCTCAATGTTGCTTGACTCCGTTATCTTGCGATAACGTTGGAACCCTCCGACCAAGACCACTGGAAAAGCACTTAGAATCACTTCAATTTATTTTTAATGTATTTTTTAAATTTTTATTTCATTTATTTGTCCTTTGCTTTTACAAAGAATAACATGCAGCTAATTAAATATCTATCTCTAGAATATTGCTAATGGAGAGATGGTAACAACACGAAGAACAATATAAAATCTTAATTCACATTTATACACTGCAATCTAACTAATATAAGCTATAGTAATAATACAATAATAACCATGACAAGAATTTCAAACAGGACAAATTATAAAAAAAAAACTAAAATATTAATCAATTACTAATCATGCTGAGGGAAATAATGTGGAGCTAAGGTGCTTAATAAGTTGAAAAAGTATTAAAAAAATACCGGGGGAAAATACCGGGATAAAGACAATATATTACAAAAACTATAAATTTACAAAATAATAACCAAATACACATATTAAAGATACTAATAAAACAACAATATAAAGTCTGTAATCCATAACAATAATAAAAACGTTCTACATAATCATTCTAAAAAAAAAAAAAAAAACACTCTAAATAATCCAACAGAAAGTAAAAAAAAAACATAAACTCAACAATACCAATAACAAATAACAGTAATACAAATAAATAAGTTAAAAGGAACAATGAAACAAAAAAATATTAATTAAGTAACTATTTCTCTAAACTTTGTGATAAACAACCAACACCCAGCGACAAAACAACAATGTTGAAGGGTGATAAGCCTTGCACATTAATGCAGAGAGACTGGCTAGTGGAGATCAGTACAGTAATAGTTTCATAGTAATTTGAACAATATCATGTATAAAAAGATTCGTGTAATTTTTATTACGATGTGTTTTCTCATTTTTAAACACCAAATAATTTTTCAGAACGAAGTTTGGTTTGCCGATTAAAGAACACAATAATGGTGTCCTCATATTTACAAATAATAAAACATTACTTTGCCTAATTGTTAGGTTATAATGTACTTCTCGATGTACTCCTAATTTGTTAATATACCTGTATATCTCAGTTATGGTCATGTTAATTTTATTCATGATTTATATATTAAATAAAATGATTACTAACATTACTTACTGACCGATATTAAGTAAGTATTGTGGAAATTATGATTTATAAACATATAGGCCTACACATAAATAATTAAGTAATTTTAAATGAATAATTATATTCATAATAAAATAACGATTGTGACTGAATAAATCTATATTTAGCAAAATTTGTTTTAAATAGTATATAAAATCTATCTTGTTATGTCCTTATTTCCTTATTAAATGTTCTAGGTTCTCTGTTAGTTCTTATATATTGGTAATTATTCTTGCACAATGATAACATTTTGCCATGACACTCAATATTTTCCTTTTATCTTTCATGTTAGTCTAGTTACAGTCCTTGGAGAGTATTCAGCGATGGTAGATTTCATTACGGTAGTGTTGTGAATTCTGACAGATATGTGGTATTGTATAGTTTAATTGAATATGGTCTTAAATAGTTTTGCATTTTTTACAATGTGAAACGTATTACAGACTTTTATAAATACTTATATCCGTTACCAAGAACTTGAGGACGTGTATTTTTACATAATTTACGATAAACTATTTGTATTTTTAAATCAGAATGGTTTTTGTAGGATTGTATTATAATTTTATTTATTGTTTGGATCTTGATTTCTGAAGTACTATTCCTTTTGTTCATAATATTGTTTAGTAATTTCTTCAGTCATGTTACTTTTATTCTTGATTTATATATTAAATAAAATGATTACTAATATATATTTTTAAGCCAAATATTGCATTTTGTCATCATAGTTCGTCCTTTTAATTAGAATGTTTATCAATCTATTTACCAAGTAATGATGGGCTGGTGATACGTATTGATAGGGATGATTAAAGTTAGAAGGTATACGAAGTAAGTTTTTGTATGTTTTCTATAAATGTGGTACGAATGTTGATTATTAATTGTAGTAACTTTTAAAGATAAATAATTCATTTAATCTATTTGGGTTTCTTAATAAATTAGATTTGAGGTATAGAAAAACTAAATAGATCACAAAAATACCACATTCTTCGTTTTTCATGAAACAAATTAATAATATTGTCTACATACCAATAAAAGTATTTAACCGTGTTTCGAAATGCATAGTATAAATATATTTAGTTTTTTCTATACTGTTAATAAATAGACCAACTGATAGACTCATTGGTGTACTTTGAATTAAATCTAAAATCAGTTTTTCTCAGTGTTTTAGTGTTTCCCGTCATATCAATGGAGAAATTAGTTTGACTTTCTAGAGGCCGTATATTTAAATAAATCCTTGGATGTAATATGAAATAAATAATGTTTTTGAATATGAATCATTCTCTAACTTTATACACGATATCTTTTGGGTTTTTCATGTTATAATTTGTATTTCAACTCAAGTGATTTGTTATGTTTTATACAAATATTTACATAATTTCTTAGAGGGTTTAAAGGAAAGTGGCCATTAGTCTAATGGGTAGTTAGGTTTTTGTATTTTTGGGTATACTTTCACTGGCGGTGCTTTTTGGTTGTTCATTTCAAGGTTATTTTGTCTACTTTTGTTAGGAAATTACACTGTTTTATTAGAAATTGTTTTACCAAGAAAAAAAGGTTTTATTATTTTTAAATTTTCTATAGGGATAGTTTTATTAAATAAATCTTTAAAATGAGCTAAACCTAAAAACATGTCGGCGTTTAAGTGTAATTACTTTATTGTTTACATTTTTGTAACATAGTAAATAAATGTTCTATGCTTCTGATGATTTGTTATGTTTTAAGCCAATTTATTTATGTTTAAGACATGTTTTAGGCCAAAACATAATGACTAATGTGAAAATGTTACTTTTATTTCATTTTTAGGTTAGGTTAAAGGGCACTAGGCCAGGAATTAGTACAGTATATTGGAGATACAGGACATCAGAATACTTACCTTAGAAGACAAGTTCACTAACACCAGAGTAGTAGTAACACACACAAAAGAAACACATAATCACACGAATTGTCAGTGCCACTGGTAATTTCTTATAACATTGAAGAGAACTTATACAGTTCAGCAATTAAAATAAATTGACTGAGTTAGTTCCTTTCAATGGACTTGTAATTTTTATTGCCTTTTCATTTTCCACACTACAATAATGTCTGACAACTGTTTCAACTACTACGACTATATTGGTCCATAAGTCCATACATTATACTTCCAGTATGCAGCACTTGTCCAGTAGTTAGTTAAACTACTGTGACATATGTGAATTATCAATGTAATTAATAAAAAAAATGTAAATGTACATTAATATGTAAATTAATATAAAAAAAAGAAGTTGGAATGAAGCCTGAATAATAAATCAGCCAAACAACAGGTGAAAAGTAACCAATATATTTTCCTATAAATATTGCATCAAAGTTCTAATTCGCAATCTAAATATTCACTGCTAACTAGTTGAACTGCATAATTTTAGTTTACAATACAGTTACATTTATAGAGTTTAGAAAATCATGTATCATAAATTTAAATGAAACCATATTAAAGGTGTCTTAAAAATAATGGAAGCATATATCTTGGGCGGTGGCCGAGTGGTCTAAGGCGTCAGGACTTTGAGCTTGGGTTAGAGATAGCGCTGGTTCGAATACGGCCTAGACCCGGAAGATTTATCAGTAATATTCACCTTGTACTGTACTGGTTCGCCCCTTTACTCTGTCTGATTAAGTTCCTCGCACAGATCAGTAATCTATGAGGAATGGGCAGAGTAAGGTTAAGGAGATTGGCCTCTCCTTTAAAAAAAATATATATATATATATATATATTTATATGTAATATTCATATACTTATAAGCATATCTACACAATAGATTCATACTCATATTAATTAAGGTAGTAAAAATAACTCATACAAAGGTTTGTTTGTACGTATCTCTTGTTGTACGTACGTATCTCGAAAGGTAACATTTTGCCTAACATTTGGGAAAGGTTCATTCTGCAGTAACTTTCTTATTTTCAAACCGTTTTCTGTTAAAATATTAACACAACTTGTGATAATTTCAACAGTATGTTGATTTTTATCTAATTGTATACAATAGTATCTAATAGAAAACTTACACGACAACGTAACACTTACTCCATTGAAAGTACTTTGTATTCCATCATAGGCCTATAAAGATGATCAAGTTATACTTTTCATAACTAACTAAATATATGATGCATGTTTACGTAATTTATGACAGTATAGCAACAATGATATAAATAATAGATATGTTTGGTTCACATAATATTCATACCAGTTTTCATAAAAGGTTTTTATATTGTTATTTAATTAATTTTGTATCTGGCATGGCTTTGAAGTGTTCTTCATTCTCTCACATTAGATAGTACCACTGTAATAATAAATATAACGTGCTAGGACAGTTGTGTGAGCAACAATGAATATAACGTGATAGTAGACTTGTGTGAGAAAGAATAAATATAACGTGCTAGGACAGTTGTGTGAGCAACAATGAATATAACGTGATAGTAGACTTGTGTGAGAAATAATAATTATAACGTGCTAGTAGAGTTGGTGAGAAAGAATAAATATAACGTGCTAGGACAGTTGTGTGAGCAACAATGAATATAACGTGATAGTAGACTTGTGTGAGAAATAATAATTATAACGTGATAGTAGACTTGTGTGAGAAAGAATAAATATAACGTGCTAGGACAGTTGTGTGAGCAACAATGAATATAACGTGATAGTAGACTTGTGTGAGAAAGAATAAATATAACGTGCTAGTAGAGTTGGTGAGCAACAATGAATATAACGTGATAGTAGACTTGTGTGAGAAATAATAATTATAACGTGATAGTAGACTTGTGTGACACATAATAAATAATATTAGAGAGTTTGGAAGAGTACTAATGATAACAATATATTACCATAACAGTAAAATACATTATGGAATTGAACTAACTCCGTTATTATGATTAAAGAAACAATTTTTAATATTATAACTCTATGAATTTAGAAAGAGTTATTAAAATGTTCAGTTTAATTTGAAGTCTTGGATAAGAAAGTTTAAGTTTGAAAGTAGTTATCAGATTATAACGCTCAGAAAGTTATTAAGTTTGATGAAACTGTAACATTTTTATCCCTTTTAAGATTTTTATCTATTATACTTTTTTACTTTACAACATTTTTCGTTCAAAACATTTTATTTTACCTTCAGTTGGGAGTAAATTATTTAAAACTAGGATAAAAATTAGTCTCAGTAAAAATAAATGCACTATTTCTTAAACCTTAAGCCACATTCATACTACGATGTATTGATGTAACACTAATGTGACTAGTTAGCATTGTCATTTAAAGTTATTTAACACAATACAAATCACAGTTCTTCAATGACATACTGTCAATATTTATTATATCAACTAGACGCAAATTAAGTCAGGTCCTTATAAACTCTTTGAAGTAATTATCATCTTTGGCGGAGTTTATGATGACATCCTAACATAGGAATAATGATCAGGCAGGTTGATGAATAAACGTTCAAATGTTATAATGTTTACAATCATACACACATCTTTAAGAACCACAATATTAAGTATTTAATAGATTTATTACTTTTAAGTTTAATGTTGTCCCCCAAATAGTATTCATTGTCCAGGCAGGGTCTATGATGTGATTTGAGTTTTGGTCTTTTTATAGGACAGATAGATTTGTGAAAATGTATCCGGAATGAACAGTATTGTTAGTTCCTGCCTGACGGATAAGTGTACCTTAAGCCATTACAAACCCAAATATGAAATTTTCCTAATCAAAACCTATTTTTCCTACTTTTCTCGTCTATTCATTAATGAATTATAATCGTAGAAGGAAAACTCTTAGAATAAAAAAATGTTTGTAACTAAATTAGATTGGGTTGGTTCATGCCATGTGTCGATACATTTACCAAGTTCACCAATGCGGAGTATTCTTAAGGATTTTAGGGAATAAAGCTTATGGACATATTGGAGTATCGGACATAGGCTTTCGTATCATACAACATTGAGGATTCTCACCTCTAGCTATAAATAACGACCCTTTTCTTTAAACATCGTGAAAGAAAAACACACATTTAAACATTCTTTAAAAAAAACCCCAAACGGTAACCTTCCCATACACATACAGTGGTATTGACCCACCCACCCACCCACCATACACGTACAGTGGTATTGACCCACCCACCCACCCATACACGTACAGTGGTATTGACCCACCCGCCTGCCCATACACGTACAGTGGTATTGACCCACCCGCCCACCCATACACGTACAGTGGTATTGATACCACCTACTTTACTTGTACTGTATATGTACCAACACGTAATTGTGTGACGTTTACTTGCACTGTATATGTACCAACACGTAATTGTGTGACGTTTACTTGTACTGTATATGTACCAACACGTAATTGTGTGACGTTTACTTGTACTGTATATGTACCAAAACGTAATTGTGTGACGTTTACTTGTACTGTATATGTACCAACACGTAATTGTGTGACGTTTACTTGTACTGTATATGTACCAACACGTAATTGTGTGACGTTTACTTGTACTGTATATGTACCAAAACGTAATTGTATGACGTTTACTTGTACTGTATATGTACCAACACGTAATTGTGTGACGTTTACTTGTACTGTATATGTACCAACACGTAATTGTGTGACGTTTACTTGTACTGTATAAGTACCAACACGTAATTGTGTGACGTTTACTTGTACTGTATATATACCAACACGTAATTGTGTGACGTTTACTTGTACTGTATATGTACCAACACGTAATTGTGTGACGTTTACATGTACTGTATATGTACCAACACGTAATTGTGTGACGTTTACTTGTACCGTATATGTACCAACACGTAATTGTATGACGTTTACTTATACTGTATATGTACCAACACGTAATTGTGTGACGTTTACTTGCACTGTATAGATACCAACACGTAATTGTGTGACGTTTACTTGTACTGTATATGTACCAACTCGTAATTGTGTGACGTTTACATGTACTGTATATGTACCAACACGTACTTGTGTGACGTTTACTTGTACTGTATAAGTACCAACACGTAATTTTGTGACGTTTACTTGTACTGTATATGTACCAACACGTAATTGTGTGACGTTTACTTGTACTGTATATGTACCAACACGTAATTATGTGACGTTTACTTGTACTGTATATGTACCAACACGTAATTGTGTAACGTTTACTTGTACTGTATAAGTACCAACACGTAATTGTGTGACGTTTACTTGCACTGTATATATACTAACACGTAATTGTGTGACGTTTACTTGTACTGTATATGTACCAACTCGTAATTGTGTGACGTTTACTTGTACTGTATATGGACTAACACGTAATTGTGTGACGTTTACTTGTACTGTATATGTACCAACACGTAATTGTGTGACGTTTATTTGTACTGTATATGTACCAACACGTATTATGCTCATTAAAAAACTACCTAACTACTTTATCCTATTTGGAAGCTGGAGCCCTCTCGTGAACACAAAAATCATCATTTCATTTGGATCTCCTTCTGGAAGTTAGAACATACAAATATGTATATTTGCAAACCTTAAATTAATAAATTACTGTTCATAAATTATCAGTGGGTTTGCTTTAAATGTGTTGAGCTGTTGTTACACATTAATCAGTTTTCCCTAGAATGACTGAAGTATAAATAACTGTTTCCCTAGAAGCTAGTCAGTATAAAACATTAAGGTAAAACAAACCTGTCAAAGGTTTTTGTTATTAATTAAGAAATAATAAGAACAATAATTATTTTCTGCTTTTTAACTTATTCTATCCTACGAAAAATTTTAATTACAAAATGTTTTTATTCTGACAGTTTCCTTATTGGCTTAGAATGAATCACGTTGAAGACGGCGAATTGCAACAAAATATGATTCCTATTAAGGAAATTACTTATTTTGTATTTTTAGTTACTCTTTCCGGTCACATTTTCACAAAAATCTATCTGTCTTCTCAAGATGGTCATTCCAACAAATGTCGGCCATGATATAAATTACTTATATCTTATTAATTAAATAACTTGTTGTTTTAATTGCACATAGTCAAAACGAGAGAGAGAACAAATAAATCATTGTAAAAATATGTGTATTTGATCTAACCTCTTTAGTATACATAAATACACAATATGCAGTATCGTATTATTTTACTTTATAAAGGAATACGAGTATTTGATTACATTCCTTATAAGTATTGAAGTAATAAAGGCTGCAATCACTTGGTATTGGACCATTAAAGGTTATTCAAATATTATGAAACTCTCATATTGTAATTCCATTACGATTGATACTTTGTATTGAAGCGATTGAAACTTCGTTGAATATTTCTTAGAAAAACTTCTTATTTATTTCAATATAGAGAAATGAGTTTAAAATAAACTAAAAAATGAAACTGTCATTAATAGATACCGTACGTTTATTCTTATTTTACACATTGTAATATACTTTTTACAACATTTCAATGATATGAACATTTTGATGTAATATCGACACTTTTATAGTAAAAATTAAAAAAACACTATTATATTCTAAAAAAATAATTATTAATTATTGTTACATGTCTTATTCAATATTTATATTTTTAATATGAGACAAGAAGATAATCTAAGATCAATACTAAATATATTCTTACATAAAGTAATGTGATAAAATAAGACCAAAACACTTTTATTTAGTGCTCTATGTATTTTACCAAAATAATTATGTTTCGACAATGCCATAACAGTAGCAATCCTCTTCATAGGATAAATAATGACGTTAGAAGTTATATTCATGTTTGAAAATTTACGTTTATCTGATTTAATATAAAACAAGGATATAATAAATTACTATAATAATCAATGTTCTAGTAAAATTAAATGTACGATTGTAATAAACGTTACTCAAAGAATGCCTTATATCAAAGAAATATACTTATGTTTTACGCTTCATGTACTTTGAAATGTGTTGCAGTAGAGTGTAACAGCTCAAAGTACAGTAACGCGTAGTCGTGGTTACGACTGAGTTCAAAAGTTCTCAACTCACTTCACGAGTACGAGTATGTTATAGCTTCAACTTTCCCAATCCAAGTGTGTAGCTCTTTTTGAAGTGCTCTTATCTTTTGTGCTTGAAAGCTTTACATATTGTAGAGTAGGCCTTACTGAAAATATCTTGTTTCCTCTAAAACACTACATAGTAATAACGAAAACGTACAATTGTCTTTCATATATATATATATATATATATATATATATATATATATATATATATGAAAGATAATTGTTAATTAGCATTATATATAATACACTTTTATATTAAAGTAAAACATTCAAAAAATCTTGTATCCTTATTTCATAGACTTTGGCTAAAAAGTACTAACTCTTTAGTTCTTTTAACAAACTCAAAGCATTAACATAAAGAGAAAATAAAACAATTAGAGAGTACGATGAACAATTATATATTAGTTTGTATTTAATTAATTTTTTCTCCTAACAAATGTAACATAATTTTTTTGTCTCAAAAAGTTATTTAACATATGCTAACATTCTTATTGAATACATATGGTTCTTCGATTAGTTATTTAACATATGCTAACATTCTTATTGAATACATATGATTCTTCGATTAGTTATTTAACATATGCTAACATTCTTATTGAATACATATGGTTCTTCGATTAGTTATTTAACATATGCTATTGAATACATATGATTCTTCGATTAGTTATTTAACATATGCTAACATTCTTATTGAATACATATGGTTCTTCGATTAGTTATTTAACATATGCTAACATTCTTATTGAATACATATGATTCTTCGATTAGTTATTTAACATATGCTAACATTCTTATTGAATACATATGGTTCTTCGATTAGTTATTTAACATATGCTATTGAATACATATGATTCTTCGATTAGTTATTTAACACATGCTAACATTCTTATTGAATACATATGATTCTTCGATTAGTTATTTAACATATGCTAACATTCTTATTGAATACATATGGTTCTTCGATTAGTTATTTAACATATGCTAACATTCTTATTGAATACATATGGTTCTTCGATTAGTTATTTAACATATGCTAACATTCTTATTGAATACATATGATTCTTAGATTAGTTATTTAACATATGCTAACATTCTTATTGAATACATATGATTCTTCGATTAGTTATTCAACATATGCTAACATTCTTATTGAATACATATGATTCTTCGATTAGTTATTTAACATATGCTAACATTCTGATTGAATACATATGATTCTTAGATTAGTTATTTAACATATGCTAACATTCTTATTGAATACATATGGTTCTTCGATTAGTTATTTAACATATGCTAACATTCTTATTGAATACATATGGTTCTTCGATTAGTTATTTAACATATGCTAACATTCTTATTGAATACATATGGTTCTTCGATTAGTTATTTAACATATGCTAACATTCTTATTGAATACATATGGTTCTTCGATTAGAATGTTCTTAAGTTCTTTTTACTAAAACAGTAAAGATCCTCCTTTTGTAATTACGAACATAGTCCAATTTCTTTTTGTTATTGAATATAAAATAACCGTACCATTTAAAATCCATCATAATCAAACTGTTACAAAAGCTATTATTTATAAGTATTAGTGAGATAATTTGTAACGTTCATATTATGTTAAACACTTGCTATTGTAATTGTTATCTTAGTAAATACGTAATATAAACAATTATAAGTCGGGAAGAGTGACATTTCAGCCTGGAAATGTACTAAAAAACCATCTGTTTGTATCCTCTTCTTACTAGCTACCACTCAGTTTGAACAATGTTAGTTTGTATAGTTAAAAATATTCACGAATGGCAAATTATTTATTTGTATGATTTTTACACTGCATTTAACACTTTCAATATTCATCAATTCGTGTTCCTTTAAATTCACGTGCTAGCCTGCTTTCAAATATTTTTTATGAGATTTCATCTTAAATGAGAACTAACAAACTACTTATTCAATAAGTTAGAAAATGCAAACTTTATTTGTTACTAAATGCAATGTAAAATAATAAATTTAAATAAATTTCAAAGCGATGAAATTGAAAATCAAACAACGTTATTCTGAATTACTCACGTAATAATTATTTTTTATACATAATGAAAAAATAACTTTATTTTTTAACAATCTTGTCAATTAAGCCAGATTATCATAGCACCTAGTAAATAAAGAAATGGTAAAAATTAAAGTGATCATACATGGATGGCCAACACACAAAATATTCAGACAGTTCAACAATAATTTGTGCTTGGTTCAACAAATTTGTGAAAATAGTTCTCTTTAACTTCTTTTTTTGTCGTAGGTCAGTTTTATAATGCCATCCAAAGCTACTCTTGAGATTCCACTATACGTGTATGGGTGGGCGTGTGGGTCAATACCACTGTACGTGTATGAGTGGGCGGGTGGGTGGGTCAGTCCCAATGTTTATGTGTGGGCGGGCGGGTGGGTCAATACCAATGTTTGTGTATGGGTGGGCGGGTGGGTCAATACCAATGTTCGTGTATGAAGTGCACAAATTAATTGATTACAAATGAATAAGTAAGTGTGTTTGATTTCAATGGTAATGCCTGTACCACCGCACGTGTAGGGGCGGGCGGGCGGGTCTGTACCACCGCACGTGTAGGGGCAGGCGGGCGGGTCTGTACCACCGCACGTGTAGGGGCGGGTGGGCGGGCCTGTACCACCGCACGTGTAGGGTCAGGCGGTTGGACCTGTACCACCGCACGTGTACGGGCGGGCGGGTGGGCCTGTACCCCCGCACGTGTAGGGGCGGGCGGGTGGGCCTGTACCACCGCATGTGTAGGGGTGGGTGGGCGGGCGTGTACCACCGTACGTGTAGGCGCAGGCGTTTGGGCTAGTACATAGTCTGAGAGGAGAGAGAGTTGCAAATTTAAACAGGGAAAATAATTGACTGAAATAGGCTGGATACAACATTAACATTTTACCTTTTATGCATAAGTCAGTTTATATCCAAGTTTGTGATTGACAGTAACTCAACTGTGTACCTGTGCAAACTCATTGTCACTGACTGCCATGATTAAATCACATTTTAACTGCTTGTCCCTGTAGTCACAATAAATGCTTTCTACATTCCTCTAAATACTTTAAAAAATTTGAAAAGCTATTAAAACTTGTATTTTTTTAAACTTATATAATGCATTTATTTTATATTTCAGATTCAACTCAGAAAGAGGGAGGAGGAGTAGTAACATAGACTTCACACCAAATCACCATTTGTAAGCTAAATGTTGGTAGAGTAAATACCTCACACTAACAGCTCTAAACTAATTTTTGGCACCTCTTACCTAAAAAAATTGATTATTTTATTTATTTGGAACACTGCCTGAAAAACAACTTATCTAGTTACGAACGAGTCAAAGAGTGTAGGAATAAATTGCGTCTTACTCTTATTTTTAGTATTTTTCTTTTTTGTGTTTGTAATTTTTTTATGATTGTAAGATGACATGATAGTTTTATATTTTAGCTTCTAATTCAAAAGTTCAAATGACTGTTTGTATTCATTATTTATTATTGCTATTTGTTATAAATTGTGGTAATTTTAAAAATATATGTTTTAATCAAATTGGCATAAATCAGCTATAAATTACGAGTAATAGTATTGGATACTACGTTAATTATGATAAAAACGGGCTTTCTTAGGTATTTACTAACATTTTTTAAAGTTTTTAGTTAACATTGGAATGTTCATGATTGATGGTCTACCAAGCATGCTGTTAACGCTTTGTACGTTAGTATAAAAAAACAGGATATACTGTAGAATGATAAATCTCGTAGTGTGTTTTTAAAGAAACATAACGCTCAAGAAATTATAATTTCGATTGAAGATTTAATTGTACAAATTAAATAAATTGTATATACATTTTATTTATTAGTGTTATGTCAGTACATAACTTATTTATGTAGAGTATGTGAGTTTTTATGGATCATATTATTCACTGTGATACAGAACTGTAATACATATTGTAAATCGCTTTCTTTAAAAACCCTCCTGCAAACATTGATCATAAGAACGTTTGTAAATAAACAATTGATAAACTAGGTTTCGGGAGGATAATCATCAAGTAGAAAGTCACATAAGATCAATAGGGGATGAGGAAAAATATGTAATAAACTCCAGAATATTTTATCAATAACAATGAACTATCATTATTGTAGACACTACCTGGTAGCTCATAGGTTACGATTTTGTGATCTTCCAGCAATGGTAGCGACCACACAAAAAAAAAAAAAAAAAAAAAAAAAAAACTATTGAATGAACAAGCCAATTTCAAAATAATAGGTTATGTTTTAAATGTTGTCCATTTTAACGCTGAGGGCTTAAGCAATGTGATTAGTGAGTGCATCAGTAGGGCCCTTCTAGAAAACAATGTAGATATCATTGAATTCCAAGAGAAGACAATAATTGTGCAAGAGGCATAATTCCTGACTACATACTTGTTGATTGCATTCGGCATAGGGTTTAAAGCATGACATCAACAATGTCTCAGTTACCTTTCAGAACTCTGATGGTGAAATCATTGCCTTGGCAATCAAAGTGTCTAGTTAATATTTATAAGCCTCATAATATCCAGTAGCATGAGGTTTGGATTTTACCAAGTTTTGAACACCCCGTACCCTGTGTGGTGTACCGGGTCTTTTGACCGGTACATTTCGTTTTTTCCGTCGTAGTCTGCCGGGCTGCCTGAGATTCGCTTTTGCCCGGCGATTCGCGTACTTTGGCGTCCGTTGGCTCAGTTCCGTTTCGTTCCGTGTTCCAGCAGCTTCGGTCAGGTTGGCCTGTCTGTTCAGTTGTCTTGTGCTGCCTGCAGAAATAGACATGTTCGGCTAAGGCTCCTAAAACGTAAGTGTTCTTTTGTAATTTCTAATATTTAATCACCCTTTTGGTGAGAATATTTTGTTTCAATAATATTAATCGTTCTTGCTTGTGTTTTCAGAGTTTTGTTAAATTTTGGGTTCTTTGTCTAGATGTTTCTCAGATTAGGTTAAAGCCAGGTGCCATGTTACTTTTACCGTTAATGCTTTTTATATCTGCCTTTATTGTCAATAGTAGTTCTGTATAATGTTTTGTTGAGCCTTTTTACAGTTGTAGTTACCGATTTACCATATTTTTTGTTCTTTGCCAATAACCTAGCCTAGCTGTACCCTTTGATTTTCATGTTATAACCTATTGCTCATGTATCCATAGCCTAGTTTTCCGTTTGCCATTTTTAGTTCCATATACGTCTTTTATAATTTGTTAATTTGTAATTTGTCTTAAATCTGAGTTTGCCAACATAATTTTCATAGCCTAAAGTTAATCTTTCTCTGTCTTGTTTGCTCAATTCATGTTCAGTTTGGTTAAATCATGCACCCTTATATTTAGTGGTTATGTGTAATATTTTGTTGTGATGGCTGGACTGTGTTTAATGGCTGTGTTTGACCTTGCAGTCCAGGGTCCTTGAGTGGGACGTTCAGCCCTCGGCCTGCCGTCCGGGGATTGCCGACCATTATGCACTGCTAGCCTGGCCTGAGGACCATGTTGGAGCCTGGAGGCGCCCGCTACCCGCTCTACATCTTGTGGTATAGGTCTCCTGTCCTCAGGTCAGTGTATTCCATCTTGTTTTCCCGGCGGCTGAGCTGGGGGTTGCTAATGTGAAATAAAAAAAAAAAAAAAACAAAGAAGAAAAAAAATGTTTGTGGAACTTTATGTGGCCTAGGCCTGAGCTTCTAAACTTGGACAGTGATTTTAAGCAACACAGCCATTGGAGACTTATTTATTTTTTTTTTTTTTTTTTTTATTAAAGGGAAAAGAAAACGTGAAATACCAAGAACTTTTAATGTTAATATTTATTGTTATTTAGTTTAATTAGTTTATTTTCTTGTTACATTTGTTTAGATTTTTATATTTGTTAGGTCCCCATCGTTAAATCCTGTTATTATTTATTTATATGCTTAGGCCTAGTTATTGTTATTTATTTTTTGTTAAGTGTATTAGGGGGGTTTTGAAGTGACTTTTTACTCGAACGGTACCGTGTTATATATTTTTTTTAAATTGTTTAACTTTTAAACTCACCAAAAGGGGATTATGGTTCTTTTGCTTAACTTCTAATTCGGAGCTGCCCAGGGATTCCGGCTTACTCCCTGGCCCGGTGGAATTATGGGATGTGGGCCAAATTGCCGGCTTAATTGGTGATACCAAAAATTTTATAATTCTTCACTTTTAATTTGTTCTTTAATTTGGCTTACGTTTTGGGGTGTCTCTGGCTAGGCTGCAGATAGGCCATGTAGTTGTTAATTGTTAATTTTGGTATTTGTTGAGTTTGTTGTTTTGTAGCTTTTGTGTATTATCGGGTTAATTTTAGTGTGTTTGTTATTTATTTAAGTACGAATTAATATTGTGGCCTTCTGCCGTTTTGAGTAATTAATATATATTTTTTTTTTTTTTGTTTTCATGATAATAAAAATTAGTTTTGCTCAGCTGCCGAGTGTTATTTTGACCCTCCAACTGCCACCCGTGATCCCATCGCTTTACTCGTTTTGAGCCATCCCCCCAGTTGGCACGCTTTCCAGCTTTGGTGGGGGGGGATGGGTCTCAATTGGTAGCAGAGCGTGGTTGCCTAAAAAAAAAAAAAAAAAAAGTTCTCTCTCTTGTTTGTTGACGGTGGGTGTTTGTCTGTTAGTAGGTCATGGTTGGCCGACCTACCGTCAAGGTGTCTTGGTATTGTAAAAAAAAAAAAGAGGAAACAAATAAAATATTATTTAAAAACAGAAAAGAATTAAAAAACCAAATAAATAATTTAACTTAAAAAAAAAAAAAAAAACTAGGCAATCCGCTTGGTTACTGTTTTGAATGGGTTTCATGGGTGGATTGGAGTGGTCGGCAGTGGCTCGGTAGGCTGAGGGTTTTGTTCGTCTTGGACCCTGGAGTAGTCGTTTTTTTGTGTATATTGTTGAGAATTGTTGCGTTAGAGATGGCCTATCTGCAGAATGTTGCCCTCCTGGTGAAGGAGGAGTTGATATTTGAGTTGAGGTCGCGTGGGGTGACTCCGGAGGGGGATGTTCTGAATCTCCGGAGGGTGCTGCGGGAGCAGTTGTCCGCGGGTACGGCGGTGGATTGGTCTGATCTACTGGAGGTTAGTGAGGAGTTATTGGTTTGTAAACGGAAGGTGGAAGATTGGGAAGGAGTTTTGGAAGATCTGCAGTTTGAACCTCCAGTAGGTCGTGACCGGGCCTGCCGTCTTGCACGTTTGGGGCATCTGATTGCCCGTTTAAGGCTGGTCAACCGGGCACCGGGGTTGGAACCGTCGGATAGGGCGTGGATCTTGGAGAGTGTGTCTAGGTTGGATGAGATTTTTCAGGCACTCTCCGGTTCCACGACTCCTACGGGTCTGGGTCAGCGGCCTAATTTCTTGCTGTCGCCTAACGTGTCGAGGCCGCAGGCTGAGACAACGGCTCTCACTGTGCCTGAGGTTCCTTCTGAGCCTGCAGGCGTTTCTGTTGAGGTCGCTTGTGGTTCGGCTCCAGCTGCCGTTCCTTCTGCTTCTTTGGGTTCACCTGCTCTTCTGCAGCTGAGCTACCACAAGCTACCTAACCCTCTCACGCCCATGATCCAGAATCTCCCTGTGATCGATGGGATGGATCCTGAGGAGCTTCTTAAGTTCCTAGTGGCCTTTCTCAGAATTAGTGAGATGCCCGGCATGCAGGCTGGGGACTTGCTTCGTCTGATTTTCCCGTATTGCAGAGGTCCCGTTGGGGAGTTGCTGAGTTCTGTCTTGGCCAGTGATGCCTCGGTTGACTCGTTCCATCGAGAGTTGCTTTCGTCGTTTCTTCCCATTCGACTCAGGGAGAGAATGGTCATGGACAGATTTTATCGGTCGCAGGGTAGGGGCGAGTCTCTGGCAGCCTATGTCTCTTCAGTCAAGGAAGCTCGTCAAGCGTTGCGCCTCACACTTTCGGAAGCTGACACCGTTCGTGTCATCCTGGATGGCATTTCGCCTGAAGAACGGTGTAGGCTAGTTTTTGCTGGTGTTCCTTCGACTTTTCGGGAGCTGCATCAGCTGTGCATTGTTTCGCGCAGCGTGCAGTTCTCAGACCAGCAAGGGAGGGATTCTGAGAGTCATCGTGCTCTCCCCACCCGTCGACCACCCGTCGACTAGGTGTGAGTCAGCCAGTGGAGGGTTGTGGTTCTCGGCTCCCGGTTGTGTGTTTTGCTTGTGGCCAACCTGGTCACATTCGACGTGACTGTCCACGTGCTCGACGTCGTGGGGCGGGAAACGCTCGGCGCGTGGGGTTGCCTCCACAGTAGCTCCCCGCGTTGTTGCGAGTGACCGTGGCCATTTGCCTTTGACACGTGCCCATAGCAGGAGTGTCGGGGATTTTTCGGGCCTTGCTGGCATGGCTTCCCTGGGACTTAGTGCGGTCACCTCGGTGTGTCCTGGCGTTTTTGTTTCTTTTGGTGGTACAATGTGTCGAGCCCTTCTTGATTCTGGTTCGGCATGCAGTATCATCAGCCTTTCTCTTTTTGAGTCCCTTGACGCCTTAGGACTTGTCAGGCACACCGAGCCTTCTTCTATTACTTGCTGGACGGCATCCCAAACTCCTCTACCCATACTTCTAAAGGCGTTTTTCCATTTTAAAATTGAAGGATTTTCCTGGAGGTGGGGTTTTCTTGTTGCCAAGGACCTGGCGGTTTCCTGTATCCTAGGGGCAGACTTTATTTCTAAGAGTGGTATGGTGCTTGACCTCCAGAAGCGCCAGATGTTTTTCAAGTTTAATCGGCGAGTTTTAGTGCCTCTAGTAGGTGATTCTGACTGCCCTCCTGCAGTCAGAGAGGTGGGTTGTGAGCCCGAACAACCCAAGGTGGATCCGGTTGGTCATCTCCCCCCTGAGCAGGCGGAGGCCATTAGGAGGCTGTGTTTGCGGTTTCCTGATGTGCTTACGGCTGAGCTTGGGGTCACTTCTCTTCTGGAGTATGAGATCCACCTCACCGATTCTCAGCCAGTTAGAAGTCATCCATACAAACTTGCTCCCCCAAAGATGGAGGTTATGAGGGCTATGATTGAAGATCTTCTGAGCAAGGGTGTGATTGAACCGTCTCGTTCTGCTTATGCCAGTCCAGCTTTTCTTGTGCCCAAGCCTAATGGCAAGTCTAGGCTTGTGATGGATTATCGGAGGCTCAACGCTAAGGTCGCTATTGACTCGGTACCTCTGCCTGATTTGCATTCTGCGTTTGATTGGTTCGGTAAAGCTAAGTTTTTCAGTGTGTTTGATTTGAACCAGGCCTACCATCAGATTCCATTGAAGAAGGAATCACGGCCTATGACTAGCTTCTGTGTTCCCTGGAATCTTTACCAGTTCACTAGGGTTCCTATGGGTCTTGCTGTGGGTGCCCAGACTCTTACTCGTCTGCTTGATTCCATCTTCCATGATGTGAAATTCAAGTTTGTTTTCAATTACCTGGACGACCTTCTTGTCTACAGTGAGACTTTCGGGGAACACATGCAACATCTGGAGAAAGTTCTTAGTCGCCTCAAATCAGCCGGCCTTACCGTCAATCCAGAGAAAGTCACTTTTGCTCGTCCTGAGATTTCTTTTCTGGGTCATCTGATATCTTCTCGAGGCGTCTGCATTGATCCTGCGAGGACCCAGGGCAGGAGCCATCCCCCCAGTTGGCACGCTTTCCAGCTTTGGTGGGGGGGGATCGGTCTCAGTGGGGGACTCTAACAGTCACCATTGCCATTCCGGCTACAACACCGACGATGAGAATGGCAGAAAGCTTGCTGATTTAGCTGAAATGTACAATCGTTTCCTGTTTCATAATGCTAAAGTTCATCCAATTTTGTATTCAGCTCAAAAGTGCCGAGGTTATTCACCAGACTTAAGCTTCTGTTCATGTGAACGATCATCAAGCTTAAAACTAATTAGTAATGTTCTTTATGCTTTTCCTCACTCTCAACATAGACCAGTTCTGGTTTCATTGGGGATCCAAGTTCCCATAAATCGATCTTTTCTAAGATGTAGATGGAACAGTAATAAAGCATACTAGATGGCCTTTACCACCAGGCTTGATGATATCATTAGTTTCATTCCCTCTTCGATAAGAAATTGCGATCGTTTTACAAGTCTCGTCTTGTCCATTGCTAAAGCTTGCATACCGAGAGGATACAGAATAAAATATATACCAGGATGGAGTAAGGAATCAGACGACAGTAGAGGGTAAGTGGGAAGTTCACGCCGTCCCAAGTACGACTTTTCGTCCGAAATACGACGGGGGGTGGGGGAAGGTCACGTGACCTTAATCGATATTTTGATTGACTTTGATTGATTTTGATTTGATTTTGATTGATTTTGATTGATTTTTAATGGGCTTTGATTTGATTTTGATTGACCTTCATCGATTTTTAGTGGGCTTTGATTTGATTTTGATTGACCTTAATCAATTTTTAGTGGGCTTTGATTTGACTTTGATTGACTTTGATTTGACTTTGATTGACTTTGATTTGATTTTGATTGACTTTGATTTGATATTGATTGATTTTGATGGCGGCGGCCACCTGCCGGACCCAAGACGGCGGCGGCCACCTGCCGGATCCAAGCGTTATTGATTGTTTCGGAGAATACCTTCGGGGGTTTCCGGAGATTGTCGGGAACCTTCATTCCCTTGTTATACTATATAAAATACACTATTAGCCTTGTTATACTATATAAAATGCACTATATTCTCTTATACTCTATAGTAAATCTATACTCTGATTGGTCCATTTTTTGTGATGTCATCCAAGATGGCGGCGCCCATGTTTCCCGCCAAATTTTCTAACCTCACTTTTCCTAACCTCACATTTCCCTCCAAATTCCCATGTTATACTATATAAAATACACTATTAGCCTTGTTATACTATATAAAATGCATTATATTCTCTTATACTCTATAGTAAATCTATACTCCGATTGGTCCATTTTTTGTGACGTCATCCAAGATGGCGGCGCCCATGTTTCCCGCCAAATTTTCTAACCTCACTTTTCCTAACCTCACATTTCCCTCCAAATTCCCATGTTATACTATATAAAATACACTATTAGCCTTGTTATACTATATAAAATGCATTATTTTCTCTATAGTAAATCTATACTCTATGGAGCCTTGACCTTGACGACATGCACAAAACATATTACGTAAAGCATGCAAAGATACTCACCCTTTATGTTCGGTAGACTGTTAGTAGAAAGCCTCTGAAGGAACGTCAACCTCCTCTACCAGCTCAGAGGTCACTCTTTTGATTTTTAAGGGTAAACAAAGAGGCTCCCACAGGTCTAGACCATATACCCCTGTGGTACGGAGAAACAAACCCTTGTAATAAGCCCCAACCATCGCTCATTACGTTGGTAGCCATCCTGCCACCTTTCCATAGAGATTTACTCTAGGTGTTTATAATAAATCTCGTAGACCATGTAACTTGCGAACAAAATACACGGTATGAAGATCAATGGGATGCAGCGTCTTTTCCTTTTTTCTTCTTGCAATAAAAATGCTTTGCAGTATCTGCAGTCGTGTACTCGATCTTCTGGTGTTTTGAAACACTTAAAATACTTGCAGCAATGCTCCATCTTTCTGAAACAATAACAGCACACATAAGAAAACAACTCATAACAAAAGAACTTGTTACTTTTCCCTCAAGTTAACATACGTACCTGGAAAATGTGTACAGCAGACGTGGATCCAACTTCTTTGATCAGTACCAAGTTGTCCGGTATTGATTCCCCCTCATGCAAAGTATCGACGTATCTTCTAGGTAGAAACACCTTGATGTCCTCCTCCAAATGCGGATCAAACAGTATCGCAACAAGAGTATCACCGTATTTCGTATTTATGCGTGTAATACTTTTGACTGGATACTGGATGTTGGATGACAAATCTCCAGCCTTGACAGTAATATAATTCATCGGAGTAGCAGCGTTGAAACGTTCGACAAAAGATGCCATGATAGACTGATAAGAAAAGTAGAAATACGAGTCCTTTTATACTCTCAGTTGACCTTGAGAGTCACGGCTTGTTAGGAGTATTGTGCCTCCTTCCCCGAAGGCCTATGCACGAGTCGTAACACTTGTCCTTGCATTCCCAGACAAGACTATGACTATCAAGTCAATGCCTGTCATTGCACTCTGTGCATTGACAAGCCTTGACCCAAGTTTCCACACCACCCAAGGGGTATAGGGTCATTGCACTCTGTGCAAAGGCGCGTTTTTTATTATAGTGGGTGTCCCCAGTAGGCATAATCCCACTTACTTTAATGTAACTTGCCCCAACCATCGCAAGCTACGGTGATAGCCACTCCATAACAAAATTGCTACCTCCCAGTATTATTTTTGTGTTTTTTTTTTATTTTTTATTTTTTTGGATCCCCTATAAGTCTAAACGCCACTTTACTTAGAGAAGCCTTTCAATGTGACGCACAAACTTACAAAGGGCTTTTATTTTTTTTATTTTTTTTTCTTGTTACTAAAAATATCCCTTACTCACACCCTGGACTTACAGAGTTTAAGCCAGCCATAGAGTGTTACACACATCCAAACTGTACGAGGGCCCATTGCATACTAGATGCATCTGCGACTCAAGGTCTTACGGGGATTAGTCCAGCCCCAAGCTGCAGGACCGCCTCAGGACTTATGCGTTTTACGGCTGCCTTAGAGAACAGTCGGGCTTTTTTATTGAATTTGGGCCGCCCTCACCTCGACAGTGCATGTCTTGGACTTATAGAGTTTAGGCCAGCCATAGAACACACATTCACACAGAGCTAGGGATATGATAGTAACAATTTTTCACAGTAAAATTACACACATTTAAAAGCAAGCAACTTTTTGTAATAAAACTGAGCACTTACTAAGGCGCACTTGCCATCACTAGCGTGTTGCGGTAAACAACAAGGTAAAAACGTATACATGTCGGGAACTGTCCAAGACTCGTCGAGTTCCTGAACATTTCCATGAAATTTGGAAAGAAATAACTTTTTCTCCAACCCTTTGGTATAGACTATATCAAAAGGTTTTAGTAAACTACGAACTAGTTTGAAGTTAAAAGGTACACATCCCTCCTCCCAAAGTATTTTGTGAAACTTACGCTCACACCAATTGTTAGCTTTCCGAGCAGCACTATTCAACTTACTTTCAGGATAAGGAGACTTGAAAACTATATTTACATTTACAAAAGGACCCACAACGACAAATTCTTTAACGATAAATCTATTGCGATTGTCTTTGAACCCATGAAACTCCACCACAGCCGGTGTTGTCATGTTTATGATCAACCTACTGTGGGCTTTGTCTTCTTATACCAAACAATCTCGTCATGCAAACGGTCAGCGTCCCAACCGTTCACTTGCTGTGGTGGGGGAACATAGACCGAATCACTACGCATAACCCGATCAATGTGTTCAATCAGGTAAGGCTTGACACAGGTCAACTGTTCAATGTACCGTGAAATGCAAGGCAATAAGCTAACAAAATTCAACCATTCCTCTTTAGTGAAAAGTATAGCGGTGTTATTATCTCTGTCGAAAAGCTCTACATAAGGTTTGTTGAAAATGTTACGGATAGTGTATTTAATGTCCACTTCAGTGAATCTCTTTTGTTGATCCTTATGACACAGAGCATAGGTAATTGAAGGTTCCGTTTCTTTCAACTTTGAGAACTGTGCGTTGTTTAGTAAAACGTATTTACGCATGCCTTGCTTGTGAAACAAAATGCCCACTTGAAAAAGAAATTCATTAAAAAGACCGACAGTGACAAATTTAGTAAAATCCGAGTTGAGATTGTACATTACCCTGAGAAAAGCTGTCAGATCCCGTTTGTCCGGTACCGTCACCAGAGTAGGTACACCTTCCTTGTCAACCAGTGGAAACTCTACTATAGAGACATCAGTGTCTGGAACAGCAGATGATGATGATGCCATGGTGGTGGTGGAGCAGCGACTGAGACCGAGTGGGTGCTGAGCTTCCTTTTATAAGGCGTACGACACTAGAGAACTCTGTTGACAGTTCCAGTAAGTGGACTGTACTCGACTAGGGCGTCGTGAATAATCAGACAGTAGGCTGTTGTACCTTTTGGAAAAGCGGCAGAAGATTCAAATTCAAGGCGGACGTCTACAGGTCCTGATTTAAGGTTCTCAGACTGTTTGGAACAGTCGATTACAAAAACGGGACAAGAATCAAAAGCTGTACGATTCATAATGGGACTGGGTGAACTCGACCCGTAGTATGAGGATTGAAACCTTGCGTACATTTCATACAACAGAGCGTCATCACCACGTATGTTATCATACGGGTAGTATTGAGAGTTTAGAAAGAGCTTTACATCCGACAGTGAACACTTGTCAAAGATACTAGCGTCCTTGGTTATATCATTTTTCCTACTAGTTTGAAAGGCTAATATTACGTAACGTGGCTTTTCCAGTTGTGAAGAAGTCTTGATGGTCCAAGATTGTCTCGTACTTGTGGGAAGTTCAGGAAACTCGTGCAGCTCCCAAGACCTGAAAGGCATTTCCAATACACGATCCTGTTCCAGCACCCGTAGTAATGACAACTTCATATCATCAGACACCTTTACGTAGGGAACCCGCCAGTAAATCTTATCAATCGTCAACTTAAAATCAGTGGCCGCAACCTCCTTGTACAAGGCGTTCTTAACATTGGAAGACAAGAGCAAAATCAATTCCTGTCTTTGGTTGACAATGATTCGTTTGTAGTCCTCAAAGAACCCCATTAACAATTTCAAAGGAATACAAAAAGAAAACTCCTTCACCGTATTCAATGATCCTTTTCCAACCCAACTAGCGTTCATCAATCGCTTCTCATCGTCTGGAGTTAGGGTTACTAAGTTCTTAATAGTGGATGTTATACCGACATTTTTAGATCGATCGACAATTACACCGCCAATTTCATATCTAATCTCGTTAATCAGAAACGCCATGGCATTGTTGACTAGATGTAAACTATCATACTGTGTCTGACCATCAGATTTTGTCACTTTACCAGTCACGTGTAAGTAACTCTCACAAGGATATGTAAACCCATCCAGCTGTTGAATAGAAATACGCACCTCATCGTCCGGATTAAAAGTTGTCGATGTAAAAGGTGCATGAGTACGGTACTCGTACTCTGTCACACTTTCATAAAATTGCGCATTT
>JAQJVL010005555.1:0-34582 GCA_035578905.1 Stictocephala bisonia | reverse complement strand
ATCCCTATTTTAAGAGGGTTTTTATCTATTGTAGGTTTTTAAAATCAAGGGTAGAAAACCAACTTTCCCCCGCTGGTAGCCCCCAAAGTAATCCATAACTAGTGTTAAAAAAAAAATTTCCTTGTACTAGAACCACTTCACTCTGGTAGTCTTGGTGGTAACCCATCAACTAGGACGTTAAACTATATATCTCCCTTGTACGTGGAACCCTAACATTCCACGCTGGTACGTCTCGGTCGGTAACCCATAACTGAGGCCGTTTAAACTATGAGAAACTTACCTGGTACGTGGAACCGATATTCACTCTGTTAGTCCTCGGTGGTAACCCATAACTGGCGTTAAACTATGGAACTTCCTTGTACGGGGAACCAACATTCCCCCACCCTAGCGTAGTCTCGGTGGTAACCCATAACTGGCGTTGAACTATATAACTTCCTTGTACGGGGAACCAACATTCACTCTGGTAGTCTCGGTGGTAACCCATAACTGGCGTTAAACTATGTAACTTCCTTGTACGGGAACAACTTTCACCTGGTGTCGTGGGGGTCACTCTGAACTGGCGTCAAATATAGTAACTTCCTTGTACGGGAACCACATTCACTCTGGTAGTCTCGGTGGTAACCCATAACTTGGCGTTAAACTTATAACTTCTTGTACTGCGGGGAACCAACATTCACTCTGGTAGTCTCGGTGGTAACACCAGAACTGGCGTTGAACTATATAACTTCTTGTACCGGGGACCAACATTCACATCTGGTAGTCTTGGTGGTAACCCACTTAACTGGCGTTGAACTAGATAACTTCTTGTACGGGGACCAACATTCACTCTGGTATGGTCTTGGTGGTAACGCATTACTTGGCGTTAAAATATATAACTTCCTTGACGTGGAACGCAACATTCACTCTGTGGAGTCTTGGATGGTAACCCATAACTGGCGTTAAAATATATAACTTCCTTGTACGGGGAACCAACATTCACTCTGGTAGTCTCGGGTGGTAACCCATAACTGGCGTTTAAACTATATAACTTCCTTGTACGGGGAACCAACATTCACTCTGGTAGTCTCGGTGGTAACCCATAACTGGCGTTAAACTATATAACTTCCTAGTACGGGGAACCAACATTCTCTCTGGTAGTCTCGGTGGTAACCCATAACTGGCGTTAAACTATATAACTTCCTTGTACGGGGAACCAACATTCACTCTGGTAGTCTCGGTGGTAACCCATAACTGGCGTTAAACTATATAACTTCCTAGTACGGGGAACCAACATTCACTCTGGTAGTCTCGGTGGTAACCCATAACTGGCGTTAAACTATATAACTTCCTAGTACGGGGAACCAACATTCACTCTGGTAGTCTTGGTGGTAACCCATAATTGGCGTTAAACTATATAACTTCCTAGTACGGGGAACCAACATTCACTCTGGTAGTCTTGGTGGTAACCCATAACTGGCGTTAAACTATATAACTTCCTTGTACGGGGAACCAACATTCACTCTGGTAGTCTTGATGGTAACCCATAACTGGCGTTAAAATATATAACTTCCTAGTACGGGGAACCAACATTCACTCTGGTAGTCTCGGTGGTAACCCATAACGGGTGTTAAAATATATAACTTCCTTGTACTTCCAATTCCTTAATTAATTGAGTATGGAGCCATGAGATTCTCTGTGTGTCTTGTTAGATTTGAAAGAATACAGTTGGTCAAGGTAACACTGTCGGTTGTTTTAAAATAAATTTATATTACAAATATGTAATATACATTTATTTATACTTTATTTGTGTCAGAATCAAAATCAGATATGTCCCTTGGATTTGCAGATTTAGAGTTATTTGGGCAGTGTTGTTTAGTGGCATCACATAGAAAAAGAAAAAGGAGGTCGCTTTGTTATGGCTGCAGCGAATACCATCAGTGGATGTAATATATCGATTACAACTAATGTACATCTACATATCCACTAATAATTTCAACGTTATACTCGAGAATTTAAGGGGGAAAAGGGTGTTCCTGACAAGGTGTTGGACTTGCCATCGCCTGACAAACTGGAGAAATAACTACTCGACACACTTTTAGCGCACTATTGGATGCACTTCTGTTTCTTTCTCCTCTGTGGTTGCACCCATTTTACCAATGGAGGTATTCAGTTGATTAGCTAATTGACATTTGTATTTATAAAAAGAACGGACACTGTTAAGGAAAACGTTGAGTTTGATTTAATTCAGGAAGATTTTTAAAAAGGGAACTGTTCATTTTTTACGATGAGGTGAATTTTTGGGGTTCCAATTTTAATTTACATTAAAAAACAAACAAAAAATATCAAAATTTACATAAAACCCAAAGGACGTAATTTAAGTTCATTTTTTGGTCAATTGATGCTTAGATTTTTGGGCCCCAAAAAGCATAAAAAGCATAATAGGCAGAGTTTCCGTAATGTTTTTCTCCCTTGTTTTTCCCGCGTTGGGGTTACGGTAAAATTTGTGCAAACCCACATTTTTGTGGGTTTTTGATTAATCGAGGCTTACCTCAAAAAAAAAGGGTTTGTTTTTTAAACCAAAAACAATAAAACAAGGGGAAATTCCTTGCCTGTTGCGGGGCTTATACATTACGCAAAATGTGTAAAATTTTACTGAAATCCCTAAGTAAAAAAAAAACCCCTAAATCTATCATATAAAAATTTTAAAACATTGAACTTTTTGAATGTTTTTATTAGGATCCCCCTTTTCCCGGTTTTCTAAAACTTTTTGATCCCGCCAAAAGGGTAATAAGTTGGGGGTACCCAATTTTTTCTAAGGAAAATTGCCCTTTTCCCTTTCAGCCCACCCTGAAAAAATGAAAGGGCCAAATTTTACAATTTACTACACATTGGGGACTTTGATAAAAGGGCAAAATTTTAACCGAAAAAAAATTTAACAGAAGTGGAAAAGACATAGGTTACGTTTTTTGATAAAAATTTTTGTTTTTTTTGCTAATAAATAAAAGAAAATCCAATTTTAACCCGGGGAAGGATTTTAGTATTTTTCAAAACTTTAAAAAGTTTTGATATGGGCCCTGGCAGTAACAGGACCAGTGTCCTGCTCTCTCGCCATGGGGGATAGGGGGCCCGTGGGTTGTGAGATGAAAAGAGTCAAGAGGGCGGGGGGCCCCTTTTAAAATGATGCGATCTGTCTTATCATGGATGTTAAACAAGGTCACGTCACTGGCCAGATAAAAGGCTAAAAAGCACATGAGATTTTTGTGACTAATCCAAACGGGACCAACTGTTATATCGGGCCTCCCAAAATTTGAAACCCCTAAATGTACCCCTTTTTTCTGTATTTTCCCGCCCTTGGTTTTATTGAAATTTTCTAAATTTACAGTTCATTTTATGTTTTTTAGATTTACTCGAACTTTATATAACAAAAAATTTTCATTTTTTCTTGTTTTAAAAGGCAAATAAGTTTTTTTGCAGTGTAAACTAAACAAAATAAAATTTAAAAAAACAAATTCCGGGTTTTTGAAAATTTTTACTCTGCTATCCTTTTAGAACAGTTGTGATAGTTCAAAGAAATTTAAAAAAATAATATTCTGAAAATTTTTGTTCAGAAAACGCAAAAAAAAAAAATGGGTTACATTTTATTAAGTCATCAATGCCAAATTTCGCAAAAACGCCTTGATCGAAAGCTATAAACCCTGTTTTCTTTTAGGAAAAAGAAACGTAATAAACGTAAAACCCTTTATCAACGCTATAGCATTTTTTACTTTATAAGGCAAAAAATAATAGGGCTTTTACCTGATCGGGAAAGCTATAGCATGTTACTTTGTATGCGAACCCTTAAAAAAACGTAAACCTTAATCAACGCTTTTTGCATGTTTTTTTTATAAGGCAAGTATACTAAATTTTTTTCCTTGATCAAAGCTATAGCAGTTACGTTTAGTATGCGAACGTAATAAACCCTAAAAACCCTTTATCAACGCTATAAACATGTTAATTTAGTATGGGGAACGTAATAAAAAGTAAACCCTTGGGTCAAAGCAAAAGCATGTTACTTTATAAGAAAAAATAATAATCTTATACCTTGAACATTTCTAAAAAGCATGTTACTTTAGTATGCGAACGTAATAAACGTAAAAAAACCTTTATCAACGCTATAGCATGTTACTTTATAAAAGGGAACTATAATAAACTTATACCTTGAACAACGGCTATAGCAAAGTTACTTTAAAAAGGCAAATTTTTAATAATCTTAATTTCCCTTTATCACGCTATACATGTTACTTTATAAAAGGGAACAAAAATAATCTTTTTTACCTTGATCAACGCTTTTAGCATTTTACTTTATAGGGGAAAATTTTAATAATCTTATACCCCTTGATCGAACCCATAGGGATGTTACATTTGTATGCGAACCGGGAATAAAAAGTAAACCTTGATCAACGCTAAAAGCAGTTACTTTATAAGGCAAATATAATAAAACCTTTTTTGCCCTTTAAACGACGCTATGCATGTTACTTTAGTAGCGAACGTAATAAACGTAAACCCTTGGGTTTAACGCTATAAATTTGGGTTTCTTTAAAAAGGCAAGTATACTAATTTTTTTCTTTGATGACGCTATAAACATGTTACTTTGGTATGCGAACGTAAAAAACGTAAAAACCCTTTTCAACGCTTAGCACTTTCTTTTAAAAAGGCAAAAAATAATAAAACTTATCCTTTTTCAAAAGCCCATAGCATGTTACTTTTTGTATGCGAACGTAAATTTAAAATAAAAACCCTTTTTCAAAGCTATAGCAAAGTTACCCTTTTTAAAGGGAAAAATAAAAATCTTATACCCTTGGGTCGACGCTTTTGCATGTTACCCTTTTTTATGCGAAAAGTAAAAAAACTAAAAACCCTTTATCAACGCATAGAATGTTTGTTTTTTAAGGGAAATATAATAATCTTTTATCTTTTTATTTAATGTATAGCTTTTTACTTTCAATATCGAACGTAATAAACGTAAACCTTGATCAACGCTATACATGTTGCTTTATAAGGGAAATATTTAAAAATTTTATAAACCCTTTATCAACGCTATTGCATTTACTTTATAAGGGAAAAATTTTAAAAATCTTAATCTTGATCGACGCTATAAACATGTTTCCCTTTAAATATGCGAACGTAATAAACGTAAACCTTGATCAACGCTATAGCTTTTTTTACTTTATAAGGCCCCAAAAATAAAATCTTTTTTTTTACCCCTTTTCAAAGCTTAGCGTGTTACTTTAGTATCGAAACGTAATAAAACCCTAAACCTTGTCAATGCTATAGCCCGTTACTTTTTTTAAGGCAAATATAATAATTTTTTATACCTTGTCAACGCTATAGCGTGTTACTTTTGTATGCAAAAAGTAAAAAAACTAAACCTTGATCAACGCTATCCATTTTTACTTTTTTAAGGGAAAAAAATTATCTTAAACCTTTATAAAAGCTTAGCAAAGTTACTTTAGTATGCGAACGTAATAAAAGAAAAACCCTTTATCAACGCTATAAACATGGTTTCTTTAGTAAAGCGAACGTAAAAAACGGGGGAAAACCCTTTAAACAAACGCTATAGAAAGTTTCTTTATAAGGCAAGGGAAAACTAAAATTTTAAAACCCTTTATGAACGTATAGCATGTTACCCTTTTGGGATTTCGAACGTAAAAAAAGTAAACCTTTAACAAGCTTTTAGCATGTTTCCTTTTTAAAAGGGAAAAATAAAAATCTTAACCTTGACAAAAAGCTATAGCATGTTACTTTAGAAAGCGAACGTAATAAAAGTAAAAAACCTTTATCAAAAATATAAACATGTTACTTTTATAAGGCAAATATAATAATCTTATACCTTGATCGACGCTATTGCATGTTACTTTAGTATGCGAACGTAATAAACGTAAACCTTGATCAACGCTATAGCATGTTACTTTAGTATGCGAACGTAATAAACGTAAACCTTGATCAACGCTATAGAATGTTACTTTATAAGGCAAACGTAAAAATATTATACCTTGATCGACGCTACATCATGTTATTTTATAAGGCAAACGTAAAAATATACCTTGATCGACGCTACGGCAATGTTACTTTTAATATACGAACGTAATAAACGTAAACCATGATAAACGCTATAGCATGTTACTTTATAAGGCAAACGTAAAAATATTATTAACCTTGATCGACGCTACGGCATGTTACTTTTAGCTATGACGTAACGTAATAAACGTAAACCTTGATCAAACGCTATAGAATGTTACTTTATAAGGTATAGGCCTACGTAATAATAGATACCTACCTTTATCAACGCTACAATCAGTTATTTTATAAGGCAAACGTAAAATATTATACCTTGATCGACGCTACGGCATGTATACTTCTTAGTATACGAACGTAATAAACGTAAACCTTGATCAACGCTATAGAATGTTACTTTATAAGGCAAACGTAAAAATATTGTACCTTGATCGACGCTACGGCATGTTACTTTAGTATACGAACGTAATAAACGTAAACCTTGATCAACGCTATAGAATGTTACTTCATAAGGCAAACGTAAAAATATTAAACCTTGATCGACGCTACGGCATGTTACTTTAGTATACGAACGTAATAAACGTAAACCTTGATCAACACTATAGCATGTTACTTTATAAGGTATAGGCCTACGTAATAATCGTATACCTTTATCAACGCTATAGCATGTTACTTTATAAGGCAAACGCACTAATCTTATACCTTGATCGACGCTATAGCATAGTTACTTTATTAGGCATACGTAATAATCTTATACCCTTATCGACGCTATAGCATGTTATCTTATAAGGCAAACGTACTAATCTTATACCTTGATCGACGCTATAGCATGTTACTTTATTAGGTATACGTAATAATCTTATACCTTGATCGAGGCTATAGCATGTTACTTTATTAGGCATATGTAATAATCTTATACCTTGATCGTCGCTATAGCATGTTACTTTATAAGGCACACGTAATAATCTTATACCTTGATTGACGCTATAGCATGTTACTTTATAAGGCACACGCAATAATCTTATACTGGATTGACGCTATAGCATGTTACTTTATAAGGCACACGTAATCATCCTATACCTTGATTGACGCTATAGCATGTTGCTTTATAAGGCACACGTAATAATCTTATACCTTGATTGACGCTCATAGCATGTTACTTTATAAGGCACACGTTAATAATCTTATACCCTTGATCGACGCTATTGCATGTTACTTTATAAGGCAAACGTTATAATCTTATACCTTGTCCGACGCTATAGCATGTTACTTTATAAGACACACGTTATAATCTTATACCTTGATCGACGCTATAGCATGTTACTTTATAAGGCACACGTAATAATCTTATACCTTGATTGACGCTATAGCATGTTAACTTTATAAGGCACACGTAATAATCTTATACCTTGATCGACGCTATTGCATGTTACTTTATAAGGCAAACGTTATAATCTATTACCCTTGTACGACGCTATAGCATGTTACTTTATAAGGCAAACGTTATAATCTTATACCTTGTCCGACGCTATAGCATGTTACTTTATAAGAGACACGTTATAATCTTATACCTTGATCGACGCTATAGAATGTTACTTTATAAGGCAAACGTAATAATCTTATACCTTGAATGACGCTATAGCATGTTACTTTATAAGGCACACGTAATAATCTTATACCTTGATTGACGCTATAGCATGTTTACTTTATACGGCACACGTAATAATCTTATACCTTGATTGACGCTATAGCATGTTACTTTATAAGGCACACGTAATAATCTATATACCTTGATTGACGCTATAGCATGTTACTTTATAAGGCACACTAATAATCTTATATCATTGATTGACGCTATAGCATGTTACTTTATAAGGCACACGTAATAATCTTATACCATTGATTGACGCTATAGCATGTTACTTTATAAGGCACACGCAATAGATCTTATACCTGGATTGACGCTATAGCAGTTACTTTATAAGGCACACGTAATAATCTATATACCTTGATTGACGCTATAGCATGTTACTTTATAAGGCACACGTAATAATCTTATACCTTGATTGACGCTATAGCAATGTTACTTTATAAGGCACACGTAATAATCTTATACCTTGATCGACGCTATTGCATGTTACTTTATAAGGCAAACGTTATAATCTTATACCTTGTCCGACGCTATAGCTTGTTACTTTATAAGACACACGTTATAATCTTATACCTTGATCGACGCTATAGCATGTTACTTTATATAAGGCACACGTAATAATCTTATACCTTGATTGACGCTATAGCATGTTACTTTATAAGGCACACGTAATAATCTTATACCTTGATCGACGGCCTATTGCATGTTATTTTATAAGGCAAACGTTATAATCTTATACCTTGTTCCGACGCTATAGCATGTTACTTTATAAGACACACGTTATAATCTCTTATACCTTGTCCGAACGCTATAGCATGTTACTTTATAAGAGACACGTTATAATCTTATACCTTGATCGACGCTATAGAATGTTACTTTATAAGGCAAACGTAATAATCTTATACCTTGAATGACGCTATAGCATCGTTACTTTATAAGGCACACGTAATAATCTTATACCTTGATTGCGCTATAGCAGTTTACTTTATACGGCACACGTAATAATCTTATACTTGATTGACGCTATAGCATGTTACTTTATAAGGCACACGTAATAATCTTATACCTTGATTGACGCTATTAGCATGTTTACTTTATAAGGCCACACGTAATAATCTTATTAACATTGATTGACGCTATAGCATGTTACTTTATAAGGCACACGTAATAATCTTATACCTTGATTGACGCTATAGCATGTTACTTTATAAGGCACACGCAATAATCTTATACGTGGATTGACGCTATAGCATGTTACTTTATAAGGCACACGTAATAATCTTATACCTTGATTGACGCTATAGCATGTTACTTTATAAGGCTCACGTAATAACTTAATACCTTGATTGACGCCTATAGCATGTTACTTTATAAGGCACAACGTAATAATATTATAACCTTGATCGACGCTATTGCATGTTACATTATAAGGCAAACGTTTATAATCTTATACCATTGTCCGACGCGTATAGCATGTTACTTTATAAGACACACGTTATAATCTTATACCTTGATCGACGCGTATAGAATGTTACTTTATAAGGGCACACGTAATAATTTTATAACCTTGATTGTCGCTATAGCATGTTACTTTATAAGGCACACTTAATAATCTTATACCTTGATCGACGCTATTGCATGTTACTTTATAAGGCAAACGTTATAATCTTATACCCTTGTCCGACGCTATAGCATGTTACTTTATAAGGCAAACGTTATAATCTTATACCTTGTCCGACGCTATAGCATGTTAACTTTATAAGAGACACGTTATAATCTTATAACCTTGATCGACGCTATAGAATGTTACTTTATAAGGCAAACGTAATAATCTTATACCCTTGATCGACGCTATAGAATGTTACTTTATAAGGCAAACGTAATAATCTTATACCTTGATCGACGCTATAGAATGTTACTTTATAAGGCAAACGTAATATTCTTATACCTTGATCGACGCTATAGCATGTTCACTTTATAAGAAACACGTTTATAATCTTATACCTTGGTCGACGGTATAGCATGTTACTTTAGTATGCCAACGTAAAAAAAAATAATTAAAAACTGGAATGTAAAGGTGAAAATTCTATAGATGTTATTAACGTATGTAATTTCATTTCATGTCATACAATACAATCTCTTTTAAGTTTTGACAAAGATCATAAGGTATATCATTTTTAAAAAATATAAAAATATTTGTAAGTTTTCCGACCCTGAGGTCTTTAAAATGTGCCAATAACCAAAGTGAAGGGTTGTTTGTTGCCCTCGAAAAGTGCCAGCTAATGCGCCTTCAATTGAGCCCTTGGCCTACATCAAGTACTTGCGCTACGTTACACTTACTTTTTTTTTATCGTCCAGATTTATGGCATTAACTAATAGTGTTGAGATTTTAAATAAATAAATTTATTTTGGATTGATAAATCTTTAGCGTGACTGCCATGGGAATTATTTTGGACTGATAATAAACATTAAGCGTGACTGACTATGTTGCTGATTTTGGACTGATAAACATTAAGCGTGACTGCCTATGGGACTGATTTTGGATTGATAAACATTAAGCGTAACTGCCTATGGTACTGATTTTGGATTGATAAACACTTAGCGAGACTGCCATGGGAATTATTTTGGACTGATAATAAACATTAAGCGTGACTGACTATGTTGCTGATTTTGGACTGATAAACATTAAGCGTGACTGCCTATGGGACTGATTTTGGATTGATAAACATTAAGCGTAAACTGCCTATGCGACTGATTTTGGATTGATAAACATTAAGCGTAACTGCCTATGATACTGATTTTGGACTGATAAACATTAAGCGTAACTGCCTATGAGACTGATTTTGGACTGATAAACATTAAGTGTAACTGCATATGAGACTGATTTTGGACTGATAAACATTAAGCGTAACTGCCTATGAGACTGATTTTGGACTGATAAACATTAAGCGTGACTGCCTATGGGACTGATTTTGGATTGATAAACATTAATCGTAACTGCCTATGAGACTGATTTTGGACTGATAAACATTAAGCGTGACTGCCTATGAGACTGATTTTGGATTTGATAAACATTAATCGTAACTCCCTATGGGACTGATTTTGGACTGATAAACATTAAGCGTGACTGCCTATGGGACTGATTTTGGATTGATAAACATTAAGCGTAACTGCCTATGAGACTGATTTTGGACTGATAACCTTTAGCGTTACTGACTTTGGTACTTATTTTGCACTGATAATAAACATTAAGCGTGACTGACTTTGGGGCTAATTTTGGACTGATAAACCTTTAGCGTGACTGACTATGGGATTATTTTTGTTCCTTCAACAACCTATTTTCAGTATATTCAGGACTCTCGTCTCAGTCTGGTTATAAATACACTAATGGCACTGAATTAAAAAATTGTATCAAAAGTCATTAAAATCCTTTGTCTAGTGTTTTTTTCCGTTTGTTTGGTATTAGCTTTTGAAATGTTGCAGAAGTTTATGCTTAAGGTCTACTTTAGTTTAATCTACGATAAAGTCACCCCATATCAAAATGACTCAAAAAATAGTTTAATCCTTTCTTTAGTTCTTCTTCAAGTTTTTTGCTTTAGGTTTGTAGACATTTTAAACGCACAATCACACAAAAACGGCTGAACGGATTTGGATGAAATTTGGCATCTACAATATGAACGTTTATTCTTCACAACCTCATTTATATAATACTGAAAACTATTATTAACATAGCTCTCACTACTAAAACCGTCACTTGTGAGTTTCCATATTATTGGAATAGTAACATTTTTTTTAAAATTATCTTAACAAATCCCCTTACTTTGTGAGTGTATAAGTATGATGAAGTTATGAACATAAAAGTATTACCCCAATAACAACTAAATTTTATTTAATAAAATGTAGTCAATATCGTCATATTATCAACTCCAGTTGATCATAAAATAACTTCATATTATTAAAAGTATTATGAGATATAAGTTAAGATTTATGGTAAAGACGGTCAATTTTGATTTATCCACGCAACAAGGTGAAGTTTGTGGATTTATGTGGCCAGTACTATTGTGCTATAACCGGAAGCTTCTCCTGAATCAAAGTTCCGGAAGATCCGGAAGATCAACATCAAAGTGAAGGTGCTGAAGAAATCAGATGTTTATTGATATTGTCTTATGGTTGTACAGGTGCAGTTTGTCAGAACTCACTTTTTTTTGCAATACCTCCTAAGTTATTGCTAATGAAACGTAAAACATAATAAACCGTCAATTACAATGCCACTAAACATATAGGTTCTCGGAGTTAAAAACTTTCGTAGACTGCATGACTTTGGTGAGCATTGCGTGAATCTGTTATTACTTGTTTTAGATAAGTCATGAACAGTTGGGTTACATTTACGAGTCAACGTCGATTTTAACATTTGATTGCAGTTGTTGTTATTGCTGATGTTTCGTGTGCGCTTTGCTTGGTTCGACTGATACCAACTAACTTCACGTCAAGTCTACCATGCTTGTGGCTTGGTTCGTCAAGTCTACCATGCTTGTGGCTTGGTTCGTCAAGTCTACCATGCTTATGGTTTGGTTCGTCATGTCTTACCATGCTTGTGGCTTGGTTCGTCAAGTCTAGCATGCTTGTGGCGTTTACGAGTCTATTTTAGTACTTTATTTAAAGAGGAGAAATGAATAGTTTCAAGCTATGGTTTTGTAACTCTAATAAATCGAATACTATTTTAAAATGATTTAATTTATTTTAAAGTTATCCATCATGTTGCCCACTACAAATAATATAAACACTGATCATTTCTGTCGTACTTTTGATGTAAGGGAGGGTGTTTATAGCTCAGGGGGGAGGCAGAATCACCTGACCATTATCCTCTAAGAATTAATTGCCAGGCTTTATTCCTTCCAAATTGAGTGACTGGCGGAAATTGGGAAAATCCTCCCTTAGTCAACTTGGATAAATTGTCTTGCACGATCGCGATCAAGACGATGTTTTACCATCGGTTCCATCATAATTGTACCGTCAGTCAGTTAGTTTCAGTAAATCACAATTCATTCATATTCTAGGTGACTGAGAAGTTCAATTTTCTATGCAATTTTACATTTGCTACAACAGATGGTGAATTAATTTTTGCTCAAATTAAGACTCATATACGAAATGAAAAAAACCATAATTCGAACCATTATATCTAAAACAGATCAAAGATGAAATGTTCACTCTTAATACGTTTGTAAGACTTAAGATGAATCAAGTTGAATTAGTTATTAATTTAGGAAAGTTTCTAACAGTTTTCTTGACTGTACTGTATCACTCAATTTCACACCCAGTGCCGTAGGAGTGGACAATTCTACTTACCGTACCTTGATTCGTTGACAGCACGGGTGAGTCACTGCGTGGACATTTACACAGGAACGTGACAGTCTCATGTGCACAACTCGTCATTTCGCAATCAACTGTCACCAGAGCCATTTGCCGATATATCATGCGGATGAAACCGATGAGGGGCCAAAATAAACCATAATACGTTCCTGAAAGAACTAGATCTAGAAATATATTTGCGTCAGCCACCACTCGAACAACTATAGTTGCTTTGGTTCTATCACTTGTCTTCATGACGCCCCTCTGTAACATTTCTTGAATGGCCAAAGTCAGTGACATAGTAAGCGACAATGGTTAAAAAACAAACTAACATTAGTGTCAGTAAAAATGGGTACTTGTTATGTAACTTATCATAACATTAGTAATATGTTAATGTAATAATTATTTGTTTTCTATTACAAAACTATGAACAATGTTTTTTTATTTTTGTACATTTTTTAGTAAAACAAAAAATTGGACAATTTCCAAGCTATTCGTAGTTAGGTTTAAAAACTACTCTGACACATCTCTCCCTTGCTTCCATTCCATCGTAACACATCTCCCCTTGCTTCCATTCCATCGTAACCCATTTCCCCTTGCTTCCATTCCATCGTAACACATCTCCCCTTGCTTCCATTCCATCGTAACACATCTCCACTTGCCTCCATTCTATCGTAACACATCTCCCCTTGCTTCCATACTGGTATTATGGTTATGATGTTCCATCGTATGTTTGTCCCTCGACACCAGTCTCTGACAACTAAATTAATTAAATATTAAATCTTAATATCCTTTTCCTCAATTATTTTTTAATGTCCCTATAGCAAATACTACTTTAACATACAACTAGTCATAATCTTAGACTATCCCAGTCAAATAAGAGACCGATATCATATTTCCATTCGGGTGGAATTAGCCCACACAGCGATAGTATGAACGTCTTGTTAACATTTGTCTGCCAGATAGGCATCCAGTTGTTGGTTATACAAGGTACTCCGGGCCCGTAGCGGCTTCAGCAACTCGCTAGTTAACAGATACATTACATTCATAATATTTAGATTGTAGATATTTCAGCTTTTTAATAATTTCTTCTGACATTGCTTCGTGTTTGCCCTTCACTGACAAGGATAGAAGTTAAACCTTTTGTCCCCGACCGCGCTGCTGTTTAAAAGACCTTAGAACTATTTAAAAATGTTTCAACTAATTATTGATATATTATTATAATTTTAGAATATAAAACTCAATTTATTATTTAGAATCAATAAATATTGGCATATAAATTGCATGGTGTAAATCTGACACTGTACATCTAAAAATAACTTATAATAGGACCTTATTAAAGTTGCCTTGACCAATCACCAAGTTAGATATCACTTTAGATTAATTTTATAGAAGATTAGTTAACCTTAATTTTACTTTAAAATGTGCGCTCAATATTTTTAGTTTAAAAAATGTTACTCCAGATAAATTTTCTTAGATAAAAAGTCACTTTAGATTAGTTTATTTAGATAAGATGTCATCTTAGATTAGTTACTTATGTAGTCTAAGATATCACTTAAGATTAGTTAATTTAGATAAGACTTCACTTTGGATTAGTTTATTTAGATTAGATGTCCCTTTAGATTAGTTTATTCAGGCAATATGGCACTTTAGATTATTTTATTTAGAAAAATTATACTTTATACTAGTTTATTTACAATATGACACTTTAGATTAGTTCTACTTGATAAAGGACGTCTTACAAAGTAGAAACTTATAGTATGATTTATTTACGTGATTATGGAAAATAGTCCAATATAATTTATACCTTTAAAATAAAAAGAAAACTATTATCACACTAAATAAACGACGTCAATTTGTCATGTTTGTCAACTTAATTTAAAAATAAATTGTAAATCTCTAATGTTTGTTGTTAACAATCATAGCAAATTTGGTTTGAAAAATTCTTTAAACAGTTCTAAGTAGTATTTATGGTGAAACTTTTAATACTATTGCAAATCAGGACTTGGTCCAAATCAACGGTATAATACAGGTCTATTGGAATAGTAGAGGTAGGGAAGGCCAGTGCGTAGTGACAGTTGGTCCTGCATACTGTGCACCCCTATAAGTCATTCACACTCAATCTACTTTAATTGGTAGGGGAGGGGAGCCCCTATTGTGTGGGAGGAGGGGGGCTTTAAATAATCCTTTTTGGACAGATCTTGGCCCCTTATCTCAGTGCTCGGACCACATGTTACTATGAGTCCTCCAATGGCTACACGGTGGTGAAGTAGTCTAACGGTGAAATGTTATGATTAGTAACAGATACAAGTAACCTAACCTAACTTAACCTAACCTAACCTAACAAGGATTCATAACTGATCGCAGTGTTAAAAAAGTATATATACATCCAATATTATATTCTGTAAACTGAATTTTAATAACAAACTACATATTTTATGGCGTTAGTGAAGTAGATGTAGAAAGCGCGTTGTTCAAAATACTGTTTTAAACCCCTAAGCCCTACAGTATAATGAATTTGTGAAAATATTGTTGTCACGATTATCTTTGTCCGTCCAAGTTTCATTTATTATTAAAATAAAATAATCTATTATACACCATTTATCAATGTTATTTACCATTATCATGTTGTAAGCTAAATCAGTTTTTAAATTCGTGTTGAAATAATGAAAATCTTTTAAAATTATTACATTTGCAAATGGCAATATATATTTACTATCCTAAATAAATACTCACAATATGCAAATAAAATACAAACCCAACATAACATTTACCATCGTATTTCATCGGACTTGATCGTAAATACGGGAGTGGTCTGTCAAGCCAACTCTTGAACTTAAAGTCCCACTCTAAACTTGTTGGTTGGGTACCTGGATCAGTTTGATCAAATATGACATGATGGCCAGTTTACTACGACAATCGCTATCCTCTCCTACAACCTTTTCCTTTTGACAGCGTCTAAATTTAGTTCCATCCTCATCCACTACTGTATTTGATAGCTTATCTTCTGAAACTCTTCAGCGAACTCCCAAAGAAGTTTGGAGCGCTGGAGAAATTTCACGTCCTCAACTATAGACTACTGCAGTACAAATTTACTGTCGGCGCAGAAATTGTGTGTACTCGTCGAAGGTTGTTCATTAAGAAACCATTAAATCACATAATTATTCCTCTATCTGCTGTACGTTATGAAATATGAATCTGTACATTTGTCTCTAAATTTTAATAATTTATATCATATTTGGAACACAAACGACCCGTGTTTTAACTAGTTCTCACTGTGCTCTACTTTACACTTGTATTACTAAAAGTCACGTTAATTTATCCCATTTACAAATCCAACACGTGGTTGACAGAAGTTTTTCTTTTATAGGTTTTGTAAATTTCATAATTGTAAACTGTAAGTTGATGAACGGTGAAAACTAATTAAAATTCCGGTACAATTATTATTCCAACTAAGATAAAAATTACTAAAAATTATAATAAAATGTATAAATTTATTTGTCATAACATGCAACTAATCAAGGAAAACAATTGTATGATTGGATTTGACATAGGCCTCTTAGTTCCTTAGTAAACAACCTTCAACTCACCTGATACACATAATATCCGCCGACAGTAGTTGTAATATTACATTGATAACATAAATATATCAAATAAAATATTATTAAAATAAGTAATATACGAACAATAATCGTAGCACACTGGCCACGAGTAATCAACTAATGTAGCGCCTGTCCATAAATGACTTTCCTTAAGAGTCTGCAGAGGCTGTCGGCCATGTTGATTTCAATTCCATAAGAACAATGTTATTTGCCAATCCATATATTTTTCGTTATTGAACAAAAGTTTTGATTGAGGTGTTATTTTAAATGTTATAATATTGCGCAGTGGATTTTTTTATTTTGAATATATACGCATAGTTTTGAAAAAAGGTGAAAATAAAAACTTGAAACTAAATATTTTTTATAATTTTTCTATATAAATAATTATGAATTTACAAAGCAATTCCAATGTGCAATTTAATTCTGGATCAAATGCAATTTATTTGTAAAATATCCGTTTTAAAATAGGCTAACTGTTTAATTTGGATAGCCGTGATCGTATATACAGTTCGCAAAAAAACATTATTCTTATGGGATTAAACCAAACATGGCTGACAGCCTCCGATAGCCTCTGAAGACTCTCCAACATCCACGATAGTCCAAATAAAATAACTTTGGTACTGACGCCGATGGTCTGAAATGACAAAACTCTGAGTGTTAATTGGTTGTCAAACTTAAAATAACCAAGCAATAATTTTCAAACTAATTTGTTAGTGTCAAGGAGATTTTCCTTGAACTAATTTGCTTTTTATAGTGATATTTGTGTTTAAGAACACGTTTTTATGAGTGAAATTGCGCTTGAGTCGTATTTAACCTGTCACTGTTGCGAGAATAATATTAATAAAATTATTTCTTGTGGATGGATGACAGTTTGGTTCATTGTGGTTAGTTTGGTGTAAGTCTCATTTAATAATTCAAACAAGTTAATGAGAAATTAATTTTTGTGTAAACCCTTGCAAACTCGGAAACGACAAACGCTAGACAACATTTCTTTGAGCAAACAATAACTGTGTTATTTATGTATTACTAAAATAATACTGTGATATTAATAAAACATGCAGACAAATTATGAAGAGTTGATGAAGTAAACTGATAGTTAATTCGTTTACATCGAGGCTTCGTCGTACGCGTAAGGTATAGCCTACTCTGCTTAAGAGGGCTCTAAAGGGAAAGAAAATATAGAAGTCATGCGACACTGGCGATAGAAGTTGGAACTACGTCCAGTTTAATCCGCCGGACGAAGTGCAATATAGTCCCAAGAATCATTTCCTGTATAGTAGGTTTTCGTAGTATTTTCAACCGGAAACCCCAATTACCCCTTCCTCCCGTCTGCCGTCTCCTCAGGTGGCTACACGCCCGACCTTCTCTGTCTGAAAGTATGTTGAGCCGAAAGGCCAATTCTTATCAACAATTGTCAATTTTCCAGTCAGTACCGGTTTTGCTGCTGTATTTTATTTCTTAAAATTTTTTTATGTCATTTTTTGTTTTTATAAAAAATAGTAATATTTTACTATAGTTTTTATTAGTTTTTATTTACATAAAAAAAAAAACAAAAAAAACAAAGTAATATTTGTTTAAAAAAGTAGACTTTTTACAGCGAAATCAATTTATTCACTGATCAAATAGGGGGGTCTACTAAAATATTGAATTTCTACTTGAAACGTTTTCCAAAATCATAATTCTTGTTCAAATCTTGTTATTCTCAAAACGGTTAAAATTTAACATAGTTAGGCATAGGCTTACCATACTTATATTCTACAATTGAAGAGTTTGATTTATAAACATAAAGATACGCTTTACTAAAAACTAAGTAAATTGCGTTACAAAGAATGGTTTTTGTAAATATTTCTTAAAGCTCTTGGATTGTGATCTAAATATTGGTTTTTATGTGGTTAAATATTAAATAAAAGGCATTAATTGGCAAATAAATTTTTATTTCGTATCTTTTTATGTTCAGTTAAAGATTAAAACAACATACGCTTAAAGCATTAAAGGATACGCTTTACTGAAAACTAACAAATCACGTTAAAAAGTAATGGTAAAACATACCAACTGTCTATTTATTTTACGTTTTATAGTTTTGTAAGGTTTATTAATTATTTTTAATAAAATAAAAAATGATTTCACATAAACTATCATAGTTTTATGGCAGTTACAACATAACACACTAATTTCGAAACATGAAAAAATAATTGAAATGTGGCCACTTTTTTTATTTGCTTCTGAAGGATGCTGAATGAATTACTACAATACGGAAAATGACACTACGGGGACAATTTGGTTTCAAAAAGCGAACATTTTGTTACAACAAAGATTTTCGCGGACAGAGACGAAAACCGAAGCGAACCGTATGAATGATATCAATTATAATTAAAATAATATATTATAATCTTCGTCAATTTTCCCATTGCCATGAGAAAAGCAATTATTTTACTTCGACAACAGTTCTTACACAATTACTTTTCAAAGATTTTAGTTTTACTGATAAATATTTCACAGTATTTTAGAAGTGATAAATTTAATATGATTCAATTAGGCATACACAAATTACTAAATATGACGATTTTTTTAAACACGACTGTTAAAAATAACCAACAATTTAAAACAGAGAAACTGCTGTGAGCATATATCAATTTCGAACATATAACTTTAGACGTTCAAAGCAGATTGGGCTCACCTGCCTGACAGTAGTTTGGCCTCATAAACATGTATGTTCGGGGTAGTTTAGACTTACTTAGTCTACCAGTTTGACCTCAGCAATTCACACAGTACTTTGGTCTCAGTTTTTTATATGAGTAAAGTAGTTTGTAGTACCACGCAAAGCAGTTTTTACGCTCCACTGAAAATAAGGAGGGCTACTAAATTATTGAACTTCTAATCAAAGCTTACTGTAAAATCACGGGTTTTGACAAAATTTGATTCCTAAAACGTTTGAAATTTAAAATTGATTTATATACCACACTTATTATACCCAACAATTGAAGAGTTTGATATAAAAGTGGGGCTAGGTACGCTTAAAGAACTGAGGACAACTATAAATAATGTATTTTACTAAATAGCTGTAACAAGTGTTTAGCACCCTAACAATTTGCTTTGCGTGGTTTATTATTCAATAAAATGCCAAACATTTAAAAATAACAATGTATTTTGTACAGTAAATTGAAGAATAAAACAAAATAATGCTAAATGAACCATACAAAAATATTTTGATGTTAAAGTAGAATAATATATCCAACTGTCAATTAAACTGTAGTTTGATTAATATTTATTGTACGGTTTTTACAATTATTTTTAACTAAATAACATATCATTTAACATATTATGTATTGTACAAAGGTAGTGTAAGTACTGTAGCACATACAATAATAAGTTTTCTTACTAAGACAATTCCAACATATAAGTAAAAAAGCATGACAATTGAAGTAAAACTATATAACAACAAATTCTTAAGGCAACTAATTACCTCAAAAAAACAACAGTAATTAAAAAAAATAATTGCATTGTTAATACTACACAGAACATAGTTTACTGAAGTACAACTCATAATAATACAACAAACATATTGAAAATAAAGTAACCCCTAAATATTTTCTTAAACACCATATAAATAACAGTGACAGAGGATATAGTAACTCAGCAGCCATCTAATTAGTTCCTATGTGTAGGTTTGTTATAGTTAATTTTGTAGTAGTTAATTAATTCCTAATATTGGAATAGTTAATTACAAAAATAATATAAAAATGCATAACAAACAAAAATAAATAACAACTGTGTCAACAATTTTACAAGCCAACTAATTTACTAAAACTAGACGAGCTGGTTGAAAACATGTAATTAATTGAATAGATAGTATAATACATGAACGTAGTACATCTTGTAAAAATGTGGCAAACATATTACAAACTTTTTTTTATAAATGTTCACAAATTACCAATAAAAACATTTTATTACTTTGACATTTTTATAGCCAAGTCCATTACGATGACTACCCAAGTTGATCAGTGTGACTGCCACAAGTTGATCACGAGCTCCCAAATTAGGTCAGTGGATACTCAAGTAATTGAACATGCATTAAATTAATACAAAACCAAACCGATCAGAATATCTTATTTCAGCAATATAATAATAGTTGAACAATTTTACTTCAATACACAAGTAACGTAAAACAATGCAAATTTCATACAGTATAATAGGGTCTACTTATACTGTATTGATAAAAAATAAGTGCAATATGTAGGCTACGAATGTTAAGGTGATCGATTTCGGTAAACTTAAGCTTACCTTAATGGATCACCGTTATATTTGTTCAGTTTATATTAATATTGTATTAAATTCATCTACCAACACATACTATGCAAATTAAGAAAACTTTTTTAAATTAGTATTTTATTAATTCTCTTCGCATTGCACAATGTTTAAATATCACTTATGTCAAGTTTTACCGTCCTAAGTCTTCTCATTGGCTGTTTAACGGAATACATCGGGAGTGGTACGAGGTTCCCAAACACTACCTCGCCTCATGGCTTCAAGTTCACAAAAGGATTGCCGCTCCGCCCCGCCCCGTCCCCGGCTGTCATATTTTTCTGTCCTTGTTACCGTTTAGGTAAAATATTTGCTTCAAAGTTACCTTCTTATAAAATTACAAATAAATGACCTAGCATTTTTTCTACCACAACATTAATGATCTATAATAAATTAATAGTTACGACTTAACATTACTGTATTTATATTTTTAAAATAAATCAAAGGCCAATAGTGACAGTGACTTATTATAGAATTATCTATTGCTTTGGTCAAGCCGGAATTATTGAATTAATATTTTAACTGTACGCATTCGTTAATGTAGTTTAAATGATTTATTTCATAAAAATGTTGTATATAGATGATTATTACAGTATTTTTCATGATATAATAAATACTGTGCACTGTCATTACGAATAAAAATGTTATGCTTTACTTTGTAGTTAGATTATATCAGGAACCACATGGGAACGCACATTTTAATTTAAACGAAATAAGCCATTCAAAAGTAATTAGACTAACTCTAAGTAATCAGTCTGTAAAATAATACTGATATCAGTCGTCGAAGGCCTACATTGCATCCATCGATGTTAAATTAAATGAAGGAAGGTTTTTATGAATGAAGTAGTAAAATCCATCCGCGACTAAGAAGTTCGAAGTTTCGCCACTTGGATCTCACGAATCACCGCATATTTTGGCAATAAATTAACATGCAGGCATTTGCGCGGTCCAACATTGCGGCTACAGATTTAAAGATATCGATCTGAAACCAAAACTAAATTGAAACCAGGTACATTTCTGACTAAAATCGCTTTTTAAAATTTCGATAACAGCTCTAGTTTTATTTTGGAACTAGTTTGAATATTGGGTAACTTCAATAACCTATAAAATCGAAATGAAGGAGAATTCGAAAATTCTAAAAAGCGATTTGAGTCAAAAATGTCTTTATCTTTAAATAGATGTTTCATTTATAATTTTACGACAGTAAATAAGGGCAGTATCTTGGACCGCGCAAAGCAGTTTTTACGCTTCTCAGCGCGGGGGTTTAGAGCCCTCTTAAGGGAAAGTGTAGACCGGATATTCGGTCCAAGCGTAAAATAATCTTAACAATAATAGATCGACGATATTTCCAGGTAAGAAATGTTTCTCCAGTAAGAAATAAGGGGAGTTATAAGTTGACTTTTGACTTTGAGGTGTATTCTTGTTCAGTTCTTAATCGATTTAACAGTGCTTGGTATAGTTAATCGCCAGTTTATTTTTATTAAAGTTATATAGTTTTAGAACTCTTATATAAGTTTTTTATTTAGATGTGACAATAATGTTATAGGATTCAGTGAATATATAAATATCAGTGTTTAGTAAAATTCTAATATTTAGGCCCTTTAAAATTTTAGTTAATATTCTATTAATAATTGACAATAAGGACTTGTGAAGAGGACAGAGCTGAGCCAGTTGCTGTACAACACGCGTGTGGTATCACGACCGCCTTGTTGACAGTCTAGTTTTGAAAACTATTGAATTTTTCTTCCTAGTCTAAGAAAATTTTATTTAATGTGTGAGTACGAATCTAGTGTCACTTAAATAACACAGTTCATTTAGGTTTAAGGACATTTTCTTTAGCGTTTGTGGTTAACAAGTTTGCAAGGGCTTTAAAAAAGATTAATTTCTCATTAACTTGTTTGAATTATTAAATGAGTCTTATATCAAACTAATCACAATGAATCAAACTGTCGTACATCAACAAGAAATATATTCTTACATAAATTCGAAGAATTACAAAAGTCTATTGACATTTCAAGTCAATGGCAACCACCAGGTTAACCCTTGATTTTCATTACATTCTGCGATTTTCATAAAAATCGAAGTTAGCCAAACAGAAAAGTTAAATAGAATCGTACAGATAAAGATTATATAAACGCAGTATTATTTGTTAGACTTAGGCTACAATACAACTTTTTTTTTTATCAAAACAGAAACACGTTTTAGGTATAGGATTGTTTATTTGAAAGTTTTCAGAGAACGACAGGAAAAATAAATTAAAAACTTATTGCGAAGGAATGAAATATATTTTGGCACAAGGAAAGACCTGTTGACCAAATCAGCCTTAACCACTTCGCGTTGTCCTATTGGAGCCGTTCGTGAATATTAATCCAAATAAAAATACGAAAGGTAGCATGGTGATTGTGTGATGGAAACCGGATGGCCACACAGTAGGGGCGTGCACTAGGCTCACGTGGACGCGACGAAGTGGGGTGACTGTCACTTTATCCGCTGAGTGCAAAATTCCAAGGTGGCCCAGGTTGTCTTTTCGTGAACGGAAAACTGGAACATATTCCAGAGTGGTACAGGTTGTCGGTGGGTCGATTTTTCGTACATGTGCTAAATTCAGAGATTGTTCAGTTTGTCCTTACAAACTGAGCCACTTCCAAAGGTCCCCAGTTTTTGCCTTTGACTGTACTGTAAATGTTTTTTTTTAAGATGAAAATCTTTTAAGCAATTTAGTGCCATTATAATTTACAGTTTAACCTACAATGTTTTTAATAAAAAAAAAAAAAAAACTCGACCTTTTTACAGTTGTAATAACAAGTTACAATGTTGTCAGTATTCCATGTATTGCTGAACGTTTATTATATTCATTACCACAAATCACAAGCTATATATTTAAATACGTTTTTGTACAGCTTATTATTAATAGTTTTTTTAACTATACAGCACATGCTTGCTTATTGTAACTGATATACTCGTATATTTATATGTTTATTTTGGTAACAGTTAGTATAAGAATAAATTTGTTCAGTTTGTAACATGTAAGATGCTAAACTACATTTTTCTATAATAATGTTTAAATTGCGTTTCTTATGATTTTAGGTAAACTATAGCCTATGAAAAGAAAAAATTTTATAACTTAACATTTCACAAAAATATAGACCTATTAAAATTATATATACATTTTAAATTGAAAATGACGTTTTACATTTTGGTGTTGTTTTACGAATAATTGTCGTAATTTAAATGCCGTTTACGTTTTGGTCTTGATTCACGAATAATTGTCGTAATTTAAATGCCGTTTACGTTTTGGTCTTGTTTCACGAATAATTGTCGTAATTTAAATGCCGTTTACGTTTTGGTGTTGTTTCACGAATAATTGTCGTAATTTAAATGCCATTTACGTTTTGGTGTTGTTTCACGAATAATTATCGTAATTTATTTGGTCTTGTTTCACGAATAATTTTCGTAATTTAAATGCAGTTTACGTTTTGGTGTTGTTTCACGAATAATTGTCGTAATTTAAATGCTGTTTACGTTTTGGTCTTGTTTCACGAATAATTGTCGTAATTTAAATGCTGTTTACGTTTTGGTCTTGTTTCACGAATAATTGTCGTAATTTAAATGCTGTTTACGTTTTGGTGTTGTTTCACGAATAATTGTCGTAATTTAAATGCTGTTTACGTTTTGGTCTTGTTTCACGAATAATTGTCGTAATTTAAATGCTGTTTACGTTTTGGTGTTGTTTCACGAATAATTGTCGTAATTTAAATGCTGTTTACGTTTTGGTGTTGTTTCACGAATAATTGTCGTAATTTAAATGCCATTTACGTTTTGGTGTTGTTTCACGAATAATTATCGTAATTTATTTGGTCTTGTTTCACGAATAATTTTCGTAATTTAAATGCAGTTTACGTTTTGGTGTTGTTTCACGAATAATTGTCGTAATTTAAATGCTGTTTACGTTTTGGTCTTGTTTCACGAATAATTGTCGTAATTTAAATGCTGTTTACGTTTTGGTCTTGTTTCACGAATAATTGTCGTAATTTAAATGCTGTTTACGTTTTGGTCTTGTTTCACGAATAATTGTCGTAATTTAAATGCTGTTTACGTTTTGGTCTTGTTTCACGAATAATTGTCGTAATTTAAATGCTGTTTACGTTTTGGTGTTGTTTCACGAATAATTGTCGTAATTTAAATGCTGTTTACGTTTTGGTCTTGTTTCACGAATAATTGTCGTAATTTAAATGCTGTTTACGTTTTGGTCTTGTTTCACGAATAATTGTCGTAATTTAAATGCTGTTTACGTTTTGGTCTTGTTTCACGAATAATTGTCGTAATTTAAATGCTGTTTACGTTTTGGTCTTGTTTCACGAATAATTGTCGTAATTTAAATGCTGTTTACGTTTTGGTCTTGTTTCACTAATAATTGTCGTAATTTAAATGCCGTTTACGTTTCGGTCTTGTTTCACGAATAATTGTCGTAATTTAAATTAAATTAAGAGAAGGAACATTTAAGTCCTTTCCATCATTTATATGTTAATTGATCAAATAAATCAATCGGGTAATATAGCTCCATAAGAATACCATGAGAACTTTGGAGGCCAGTGGGGTGGAGTCCTGAGGTCGGAGAGGAAAATCCTTTCTTAGTGGGCTTCTAGGGGTCAAGATAAACCTGTGTACAAAATGTCAAGTCAATTGGAAAACGAAAACCAATATAGGCCTAGGTTAAACATAATTGTCTGTAGACAATTCTATAATATGATCAACACAGACTTTAAGACAATGTTCTGTTTACGATCTTTAACCCTTATATATGGGGTTAGATGGAAGTCAACACTCATTTGAATATTTGCTTGACTACAAAGTCCAACATTGATTGTTTAATATCAAGTATGTCGTATTGCAATTTACAGACTATTAAACTAGTTCTTAATATCATATTCTTAGCCTATATATTATTTCAATCAATCAATTTTTAATTAAGATTTACAAATAATTCACTTGTTTATTTCATGGTGTTATTAATTACATAAAAAACTTATTAAATACTGCTTGTACCGTCACATTCAAAACCATTATTGGTTCAGTTTGTCTCTGGCCCACTTTGTCCGATGTGTTTGAACACACATTTGGCTCAGGTTTTCCTTTAGTGAACGGACAACCTAGACCACATTCAGGAATGGTTCAGTTTGTCTTTGACCCACTTTGTCCGATGTGTTTGAACACACATTTGGCTCAGGTTTTCCTTTAGTGAACGGACAACCTAGACCACATTTCGGAATGGTTCAGTTTGTCTTTGGCCCACTTAGTCCGATGTGTTTGAACACACATTTGGCTCAGGTTTTCCGTTAGTGAATGGACAACCTAGACCACATTCCGGAATGGTTCAGTTTGTCTTTGGCCCACTTTGTTCACGTCGCGGCTATAGAGTCATTCGCCCATTCAGGTCGACTTGTACACTCTCCAGGACAGTGCCATGTTTAAGGAATCTATAGACAAGTCTACAGGTGTCACATGCTGTTTGCATCCTCGTTGATTGGTTGTGATGTTTTTCGAATGGTTAGTAAGTGGCTCTGATGGATGCCAGATGGCGCCTTCATAGGATGTCACACGCCCGTTTGCTAATCATCCTGACGTAATATAGGTATTATTGCTATCCTTACATACTCCACAGGGATCGTGGTATTTCTCAGATGACCTTCGATGACCACCACACAGGCTACACCGTCATTGCTCTACCTGTTAGTGGCTGTGATGTTTGTCGGACGATTGTCACAGTGAATTGTGATAGATGCCAGATGGCGCCTTCATAGGATGTCACACGCCCGTTTGCTAATCATCCTGACGTAATATAGGTATTATTGCTATCCTTACATACTCCACAGGGATCGTGGTGGTTCTCAGATGACCGCCACACAGGCTACACCGACATTGCTCTACCTGTTAGTGGCTGTGATGTTTGTCGGACGACTGATACAGTGACTTGTGATAGATGCCAGATGGCTTGTTATTAGGGGCGTCACACACACCCACTCTTTGTTCTCCGTGACTCATTAGCCTAATGCTAGTGTACAATTACTGCGCTTAGCGTAGTAGGTGGCTGTGATGTTTGTCGCTCACCTAATACTGCCGCCTTTAGGCGGCGTCCTAGTCTAGTGTACTACCTGCATGTAGTGTTTTACCTGGTTCATTCCAACTGTTTTCGCCGGTTGAAATTGCAGTTAATTAACAATGATTAGTCGTCAAACGAAGTATAACGTTTTACATAGGATAGGCCATACAGTATAGCCTAAGCAAGTAACACGTCAACTTATACATATTTAAACCTAACCTAACCTAACAACACATGGTGGAAGTGCTAACTACACAACCTAAATACCAGAAGCGCCGATTCATAATTAAAGCAATGACGCATATTATTTTCTTGTAGGTCATAACCACATGTCTAATATGAAAGGTACATTGGTTGTAGGCCTAAGTTTTGTTTAGTTCTAGACTTGGTAGACGTCCAAATTGTATGGACACTTAATACTCATACCATTTTTTCTTTCTAGTAGAAGAAGCTCCCAGTGAAATGAGTCGTAAGCCCTATGAGGCTATGACCAGCAGTGGCATACGACTTAACATTCCTCATTTTAAATATAGGCCTATCTTGTAAATAAAAGTTATTTTATTAATGTTGTAGGTACATTATTTTGTTTGTTCTACCTATAAATGTCCAACAAATTGCATAAAAAATGTTCTTCAAGAGATAAAATATAGAAATCATTCGACAGTAAAATAGTTTACTTTGTTTGTTACAATATGTTTTAATGTGTAAATAAACGATTGCATTGTGGCCGACATATTTTATCAGTTTTTTTTTTTTTTTTACGCTTCGTCAGATATTCTTGGTATTCATGCAAATCCTTTGGTATTTATGTAATTTGATAAATGTTATTTGTTCCTATTGGATAGTTCGCGATTGGCAAAATTGGAGCTTTTCCAACTCTTAAAACAATCGAAGTGTTAAAAATCTCCAACAATTTTACCAATCATAATTTTCTAACTAAACTAAATGTAAACAAAAGTTTCTAATCAAGTGTTCTCCAAATGTATGGCAAAGATGAATGGGTTTACGTGAAATTTACCGGGTTAACTTTCTTTTACTACATTTTTATTTCAAGTCATAAGTTGTGTACATAAAAATTAATCGGTTTTTAGTTACGCGTATTATTTCTTTTTTGTTTTAGAGATAAATCCATAGGAAGGATATTGTTATTTTTTAAATCGGAGGTTTCCCATTTAAACACAGTTTGAGAAAAATTATCTAGAAACATTTGTAAATAAACGTAAACTATCAGACACATGAACATATTGTGAGCGATCTGCCGATGATGGGATAGCAAACGACCTTGAGCCCCCTCCCCCCCCATCAGGGAAACAATTATTTGGAAGGTGAGTGGGACCAATGCCGCGGCTCGCCATGGCCGCCAGAAGGTGAGCTCGATTGGTCAGCCCGCGTCTCACCTGGCCTCGCCCCCGCCACAACCAGCGAGGACCAACAGAGATTGTCGGCCATGTTGGTTTTAATCACATAAGAATAATGTTATTTCCAAACCGGACATACGATCACGCGTATCCAAACTAAACATTTATTTTTAAACGGATATCTTCAAAACAAATTGCGTTTGATCAAGAATGAAATTACACGTTGGAATTGCTTTACAAAATCCTAATTAGTTTTATAGAAAAAATATATTATATTATTACTTTCAAGTTTTTATTTTCACCTTTTTTCAAAACTAGGCGTATGTATTCAAAATATCAAAAGCAAGCCCAATGCGCAAACTGAAAAAGTTTAAAATGACACCTCATATACAACATTTTGTCAATAATTAACAAAAAAATTATCAAATAAATTTGTTCTTATATTAAAACCAACAAGGCCGACAACCTCCGCAGACTCTTAAATATTTTCTGGGGGGAAGACAGTTGTTCAGCGGAAAGTAACCTTTTACCAGTAAGAAAAGGAAAACCATTTTTTTAATTAAATATTGAGTTGTGGGTATTCAAATAGTGCGGAATACGTCTTGGTCACGAATATGACAAAGGTTGCAATCGTCATAATTAAGACAAAGGTCGTAAACAAGTGTTAATGCTGGAAAAGTGCTAGTTTGAGTAAGGTTAAGCTTAGGTTTTGTTAGGGTAGGTTGGTATTATTAGTTAAGTTTTGTTAGGGTAGGTTGGTATTATTAGCTTAGGTTTTGTTAGGGTAGGTTGGTATTATTAGCTTAGGTTTTGTTAGGGTAGGTTGGTATTATTAGTTTAGGTTAGGTTAGGGTAGGTTGGTATTATTAGCTTAGGTTTTGTTAGGGTAGGTTGGTATTATTAGTTTAGGTTAGGTTAGGGTAGGTTGGTATTATTAGTTTAGGTTTTGTTAGGGTAGGTTGGTATTATTAGTTTAGGTTTTGTTAGGGTAGGTTGGTATTATTAGCTTAGGTTTTGTTAGGGTAGGTTGGTATTATTAGTTTAGGTTTTGTTAGGGTAGGTTGGTATTATTAGCTTAGGTTTTGTTAGGGTAGGTTGGTATTATTAGCTTAGGTTTTGTTAGGGTAGGTTGGTATTATTAGTTTAAGTTTTGTTAGGGTAGGTTGGTATTATTAGTTTAGGTTTTGTTAGGGTAGGTTGGTATTATTAGTTTAGGTTTTGTTAGGGTAGGTTGGTATTATTAGTTTAGGTTTTGTTAGGGTAGGTTGGTATTATTAGTTTAGGTTTTGTTAGGGTAGGTTGGTATTATTAGCTTAGGTTTTGTTAGGGTAGGTTGGTATTATTAGCTTAGGTTTTGTTAGGGTAGGTTGGTATTATTAGTTTAGGTTTTGTTAGGGTAGGTTGGTATTATTAGTTTAGGTTTTGTTAGGGTAGGTTGGTATTATTAGTTTAGTTTTGTTAGGGTAGGTTGGTATTATTAGCTTAGGTTTTGTTAGGGTAGGTTGGTATTATTAGCTTAGGTTTTGTTAGGGTAGGTTGGTATTATTAGTTTAGGTTAGGTTAGGGTAGGTTGGTATTATTAGTTTAGGTTTTGTTAGGGTAGGTTGGTATTATTAGTTTAGGTTTTGTTAGGGTAGGTTGGTATTATTAGTTTAGGTTTTGTTAGGGTAGGTTGGTATTATTAGCTTAGGTTTTGTTAGGGTAGGTTGGTATTATTAGTTTAGGTTTTGTTAGGGTAGGTTGGTATTATTAGTTTAGGTTTTGTTAGGGTAGGTTGGTATTATTATCTTAGGTTTTGTTAGGGTAGGTTGGTATTATTAGCTTAGGTTTTGTTAGGGTAGGTTGGTATTATTAGTTTAGGTTTTGTTAGGGTAGGTTGGTATTATTAGTTTAGGTTTTGTTAGGGTAGGTTGGTATTATTAGTTTAGGTTTTGTTAGGGTAGGTTGGTATTATTAGTTTAGGTTTTGTTAGGGTAGGTTGGTATTATTAGTTTAGGTTTTGTTAGGTTAGGTTGGTATTATTAGTTTAGGTTAGGTTAGGGTAGGTTGGTATTATTAGTTTAGGTTTTGTTAGGGTAGGTTGGTATTATTAGTTTAGGTTTTGTTAGGTTAGGATGGTATTATTAGTTTAGGTTTTGTTAGGTTAGGTTGGTATTATTAGTTTAGGTTTTGTTAGGGTAGGTTGGTATTATTAGTTTAGGTTAGGTTAGGGTAGGTTGGTATGATTAGCTTAGGTTTTGTTAGGGTAGGTTGTATTATTAGCTTAGGTTTTGTTAGGGTAGGTTGGTATTATTAGTTTAGGTTAGGTTAGGGTAGGTTGGTATTATTAGTTTAGGTTTTGTTAGGGTAGGTTGGTATTATTAGCTTAGGTTTTGTTAGGGTAGGTTGGTATTATTAGTTTAGGTTTTGTTAGGGTAGGTTGGTATTATTAGTTTAGGTTTTGTTAGGGTCGGTTGGTATTATTAGTTTAGGTTTTGTCAGGGTAGGTTGGTATTATTAGCTTAGGTTTTGTTAGGGTAGGTTGGTATTATTAGCTTAGGTTTTGTTAGGGTAGGTTGGTATTATTAGTTTAGGTTTTGTTAGGGTAGGTTGGTATTATTAGTTTAGGTTTTGTTAGGGTAGGTTGGTATTATTAGTTTAGGTTTTGTTAGGGTAGGTTGGTATTATTAGCTTAGGTTTTGTTAGGGTAGGTTGGTATTATTAGCTTAGGTTTTGTTAGGGTAGGTTGGTATTATTAGTTTAGGTTTTGTTAGGGTAGGTTGGTATTATTAGTTTAGGTTTTGTTAGGGTAGGTTGGTATTATTAGCTTAGGTTTTCTTAGGGTAGGTTGGTATTATTAGCTTAGGTTTTGTTAGGGTAGGTTGGTATTATTAGTTTAGGTTTTGTTAGGGTAGGTTGGTATTATTAGTTTAGGTTTTGTTAGGGTAGGTTGGTATTATTAGTTTAGGTTTTGTTAGGGTAGGTTGGTATTATTAGCTTAGGTTTTGTTAGGGTAGGTTGGTATTATTAGCTTAGGTTTTGTTAGGGTAGGTTGGTATTATTAGTTTAGGTTAGGTTAGGGTAGGTTGGTATTATTAGTTTAAGTTTTGTTAGGGTAGGTTGGTATTATTAGTTTAGGTTTTGTTAGGGTAGGTTGGTATTATTAGTTTAGGTTTTGTTAGGGTAGGTTGGTATTATTAGTTTAGGTTTTGTTAGGGTAGGTTGGTATTATTAGTTTAGGTTTTGTTAGGGTAGGTTGGTATTATTAGCTTAGGTTTTGTTAGGGTAGGTTGGTATTATTAGTTTAGGTATTGTTGGGGTAGGTTGGTATTATTAGTTTAGGTTTTGTTAGGGTAGGTTGGTATTATTAGTTTAGGTTTAGTTAGGGTAGGTTGGTATTATTAGTTTAGGTTTTGTTAGGGTAGGTTGGTATTATTAGTTTAGGTTTTGTTAGGGTAGGTTGGTATTATTAGTTTAGGTTTTGTTAGGGTAGGTTGGTATTATTAGTTTAGGTTTTGTTAGGGTTGGTTGGTATTATTAGTTTAGGTTTTGTTAGGGTAGGTTGGTATTATTAGTTTAGGTTTTGTTAGGGTAGGTTGGTATTATTAGGTTAGGTTTTGTTAGGGTAGGTTGGTATTATTAGTTTAGGTATTGTTAGGGTAGGTTGGTATTATTAGTTTAGGTTTTGTTAGGTTAGGTTGGTATTATTAGTTTAGGTTAGGTTAGGGTAGGTTGGTATTATTAGTTTAGGTTTTGTTCGGTTAGGTTGGTATTATTAGTTTAGGTTTTGTTAGGTTAGGTTGGTATTATTAGTTTAGGTTTTGTTAAGGTAGGTTGGTATTATTAGTTTAGGTTTTGTTAGGGTAGGTTGGTATTATTAGTTTAGGTTTTGTTAGGGTAGGTTGGTATTATTAGTTTAGGTTTTGTTAGGGTAGGTTGGTATTATTAGTTTAGGTTTTGTTAGGGTAGGTTGGTATTATTAGTTTAGGTTTTGTTAGGGTAGGTTGGTATTATTAGTTTAGGTTTTGTTTGGGTAGGTTGGTATTATTAGTTTAGGTTTTGTTAGGGTAGGTTGGTATTATTAGTTTAGGTTTTGTTAGGGTAGGTTGGTATTATTAGTTTAGGTTTTGTTAGGGTAGGTTGGTATTATTAGTTTAGGTTTTGTTAGGGTAGGTTGGTATTATTAGTTTAGGTTTTGTTAGGGTAGGTTGGTATTATTAGTTTAGGTTTTGTTAGGGTAGGTTGGTATTATTAGTTTAGGTTTTGTTAGGGTAGGTTGGTATTATTAGTTTAGGTTTTGTTAGGGTAGGTTGGTATTATTAGTTTAGGTTTTGTTAGGGTAGGTTGGTATTATTAGTTTAGGTTTTGTTAGGGTAGGTTGGTATTATTAGTTTAGGTTTTGTTAGGGTAGGTTGGTATTATTAGCTTAGGTTTTGTTAGGTTAGGTTGGTATTATTAGTTTAGGTTTTGTTAGGGTAGGTTGGTATTATTAGCTTAGGTTTTGTTAGGGTAGGTTGGTATTATTAGTTTAGGTTTTGTTAGGGTAGGTTGGTATTATTAGTTTAGGTTTTGTTAGGGTAGGTTGGTATTATTAGTTTAGGTTAGGTTAGGTTTGATTCGTGTCTTGTTACTAGCCCACGTGTTAGAAGCGCACAAGGGTCAAAGCGTGTTAGGAGCGCACAACCCTTCAACCTGGGGCTCGGAGGGTGTTAGAAGCGCACACGAGGGTTCAACCTGACCTGTCGGCGGTCTGGTACAATCCCCTGGCAATAAATTGATTATAAAAGGTTGAGTGCATATCTTAGTTCAAATGGAAACATTTGTGGATTGAAAATGTCATTAAAAATAAACGTGACAAACGGAAAAGTAACATTATTTAATTATGTTTTAGTTTTTGTCCCAGTTCAATACAATTTTAAGTGTTTTAAGCCCAAGTTAACGTGTTTAATAACATTTAATTCCAGACATTTAGTGCAGTTATCAGCAAAAAAAATAATAACGTAGTTTGTAGCCTACCTTACATAGCAATTCACAACAAATATTAACTTGGTTGATATTAATTAATGCAATCCTAATTTTAATTACAGTTTGATTTATTATTGTTAGAATACATAACAAAAATGAATTTACTAGATTAAAAAGTTTATTCTTAAGATAAAATGTTAACAAAGTTTAATTTGTTAAATACTTACTTGAAAATACTATCTTGCTGTAAATAAAATGTATATAGATGCAAACATAAATAATATTGTTGCCACATTGATGGATATCATAGGCAATAGGCTGTGTTCTTAGTCCTCTTATATCGATATTGCGCTCACACAATGCTTCCCATCGGTTGTGTCTTTGTTGGATGGTGGCAAGGGTTCATATGTACGGGGAAGAGAATGCAACAAGCCAATTATTATGCGTTGTTGAAAAAATCAACACTACGTGGTTCAGATTCCAAGTTAACCTGTAACTTAGTTTCCTGTCTATTTGAGCTGTTAATATATGGACTTCTGAGCATAAGTCGAGGGTTGTCCAGTTGCACCGATGGTCATTTGGAACCCTTTGGAACAGTCCAATCGCACCGGGCCATGGTCAGTTTAAATCGACGTAATATAGTCGATTATTTATTTTTGTATCAAATTTATCCCAAGAATACTTCTTGGATTCAAAGGACAAATGCATGGCCAGATTAATTTCTAGGATGAATTATGTAAAGCTATTTTACTTCCATTACAAATAGTAATAGGCTTATGTTGTGCGATGACCTACCTTACTGAAAAAATGTATTTCGATGTAATGTATTAGTAGTTGTATTATTGTTCTTAGGTTTCAATGTGTTTTAAAAAGTAGTACTGTCTTTCAAGACGCAATTTTATTATTTTTTTAGGTCATGCATTTCTATTTATGTCAGTTCTTTAAAATACATCGTAAACACTGTGCAATGGACGTCTTTATTTAATTTTGTAATAGCTTGCTAAACTAGACAAATTATTTGTTAAAGTCATGCATTTCTATTTATATCAGTTCTTTAAAATACATCGTAAACACTGTGCAATGGACGTCTTTATTTAATTTTGTAATAGCTTGCTAAACTAGACAAATTATTTGTTAAAGTCATGCATTTCTATTTATATCAGTTCTTTAAAATACATCGTAAACACTGTGCAATGGACGTCTTTATTTAATTTTGTAATAGCTTGCTAAACTAGACAAATTA